>JARYGA010021941.1:0-18176 GCA_030545235.1 Helianthus tuberosus
GTTAGCGGTAAGTGGGTATCGAACACAGGGAGTTTGTGGAATTTGTGTTATCTAAATGGTTTACTAATTAACTAGATTAAACTAAGTTGCAGTAAAAGTAGAATCAGAATTTGGATTGTTTGGTTTTAAAACCAAAGATTAACTAATTAGATTGCAAAAGAAAGATTTGGTTTTGTAAACAGTTTAAGAAGATAGCGATCATCCCGAGTTTCAGGTTTTAAGTGACAACCAATGCTTATGTTCAACTGGAGAGAGCCACATAGACATGGCTCATGTAAGATCAATTGTTTGTGATGAAAGGGAACTAAGTACTCGGATTCCTAGAACGCGAGGTTGTTACCCAATGATCAATTAACATATATCTAACCCCTAATCCCTCCCATGATATCTCGATTGCCAACGGCACCAAGAACGTATGATTTAGGACTATGAGCAAACACACATTAACAATTTACAAACAATCATTCAAACATCATAATAAACTAAACAACACATGCAAAGTCTATTATTTCATAAATTCAAGAACAAAATATAATTGTCACAAGCAAACCTTACATTCGAGATGATCCCTAACAAGATTAGCCACTCATGCCTTGGGAAATCATCATCAAACAAGTATCATTGTTCATGTGAATCAAAAATCCAAAACAATTGTTTAGAATAGTTGAAAACCAAGCAAGAACACCCAATTTCGCCTGAGAACTGCTGTGTATCCGAATGGCATGATTGGAGGTGTAAAGACATCTTAAAAACCAATAAAACTCGGCAGTTACAACTTTTATGCAGGTCAACGCCGTAACCTACGGCGCCAGCCGTAGGCTACTGTGACACCCCAGGAAAACCAGTAAACTACACAACACAACTAGCTTCCTCAGTAACCACGTGCTAAATTTCGGGACGGAATTTCTTTCAAGTTGGGGATAATGTGACAACTCAAGTTTCAAGGTCTCTATCTGATTTAACTTCGTATTCATTTGCTAAGCATGTTTAATAATTATTGAGGTGCAATATAAATGTATAACTGTGATATGTATTATGTGTGTACATATTATACATATTTAGATTGTCTAATTATTTTAAAACATGGGACTTCACCTAACTAACCTAGCCGAAAACCCCACCATATGAAATCACCCCATCGAAAACACCATCACTGATGAAAACACATATGTGTTTTTGTCCATGTGAGGCAACGAAAACCGGAAGTGGGCCTTGGCCCAGTGATGGCCTGTTCTAGTTTATTATCACCCAACTTTTACGTAAACTATTATTTGGCAAACCCTAGACATCTTTTTTCTCTCTCGCTATCTTGTGAAACCCTACGGCAATTTTGATCATCCGAGTCCAATTCATCGATTGAAGTACCACTGTTCTGCTTAGGTTAGTAATCGATTACTTATGATTATTTGATCGAAATCACTGGTTTATCTGATATCATGAATGAACAGTTAGCACGTAATGATTATGTATGTATTGATCTGTGTGATAAGAATGCATATGATCCGATATAAAAATCTATTGTGTGATGAATGCTGTTATGTGGATTAGATTGTTTGACATTATGTGTTAAATCTTGGTGACTTGTTAGAATGGATGTGACATGTGAATAAAGTTGCAGCCCACTTCACGTATTAGATCAAATAACAGCATGTAAACATTAACTATTGTCAGTCATGGATGTTGGTTTTGATAAAAGTTATGATGCTATGAGTCAGAGGGTAATGATTAATCCTTGTGGGAACTTGACTTTTGTGGAATCATATAATTAATCAAAGTTTTGTTTTAGGCGGCATAACATAAACTGATGGGTCAAACTATGCATGAAATGATTGTTTAGATCTTGATACATGTTTACTGTTATTGTTATGCTTGATGACCATTAGGGTTTTGTTTCATAACTGTTGCTGTTGATGATCATGATGTTCAACGAAAAGACTCCCCCTTTCAACGAAAACACACCTCAACGAAATCCAAAGGGATTTCGTCACCCATGTGTTTTCGGCCCAAGTAAGGGATTTCGGCCCATATGTGATATCGTCACATGTGTGCTAGTCAAGTATTCTGAGCCGCAACTTTGGTAGCTTATAACTCTGTTAGTTGATAAACTATGTTAGATTGTAAATCCAGTTAAACATGTCAACTCCGTTATGACTGTAAAGTTGTTAACTCCTGTTAGGTTATTTGATTTTGACAAACATGTTAACACCGTTAAGTACATAACATTGCTAGTTAGTAACTCTGTTAACTCTATTAACTCGGTTAAGTGATATAACCCTGTTAGAATGATAAATCTGTTGATACATTAATTATGTGGCATGTTAACTCAGTTAGACATGTAACATTGCTAGTGTGTGAATCCTTTAAGTGTGTTAACTTGGTGAAGTATGTTAACTGCATGTTCTTCCTATCAAGCATGAATTGTATGAAGATGATTAACTGGTTGTAATGCCTGATGTTAACTGTTACACACACTATGTGACAAACTTTGCATGCGAAACCTTACAAACATGTACTGACTGTGAATACATGCATACTCTAGGCTTTGATTGATTCCTTGTGAGCACTTAACTTAGCATACCGAGCAAACCAAGGTGAGTTCACACTCTTACCAAGGCATGGGATTCCCGGGGTTGGGAATGGGTTTGGATGATTACTTGTACGCACATTGATACTGGAATTTCATACCATAGGCCTCGGGAGAGGAAGGTTATTGGTAGATACTGCTAGACTAGTGATACATATACATCTCTTCGCACACACGCCGGGATTGGCTGCGATAATAGAACTAATCTTCGCACACATGCCTGGAATGGCTGCGAACCATACTTTAAACTTCGCACACATGTCGGGTGGGCTGCGATACAAATACACCTAGTCTAGAACATGGGAAACCCCCACAATCTTCGCACACATGTCTAGGAGATTGCGATTCAAGTACATACGATATATGGGTTAATAAACGAACATACGGTTTACAATACAATTACTATAACTGACAACCAACTGTGAACTCGCTCAACTAGTTGTTGACTCTCTGTTACATGCCTTGCAGGACCATAGGTACCCATGGAGCTTGCACGGGAGGCGCGGTCGTTGTGGGCACGGATTGTGGATGTTATGATAAACTCTTTTATGACATTTCAACTTAATACTTATGTTGGGTTTTACATTATTGCTTCCGCTACACACTTTTTTATGTTTGGTTTTGAAAACACCTATCGTATTGATGAATGACATTTACTATTTACTTATATGTTCAATATGATTGGTGGCTTGATCCTGGTCAGTCACGCCTCCAAGCGGTGGTACTCCGCGTGTGGATTTTGGGGGTGTGACAGATTGGTATCAGAGCCATTGGTTATAGAGAACTCGGTTTTAATAAGGGGAAAACGTTTTTATTAAAACCAGACTATAACCAGTACAGTGCTCAACGATCCACAACGACGCCTCGCTCCACGTGCAAGACTCAACATCCTAGGTAATATGGTATATGTTTTATTACCTACTTGCTAGAATTGCATAGAATTTTGCTCAGGGTATGCTTAGATTAACGTAACACTATTGCATGAGAACACTTGTGTGCTTACTCTTTTCTGTCATCGCACTTTCGCGAACCTCTCTCACTTATGTTATATTTGCTATGAAGATCATGGCTGGACGCATTAACATGACACAAGCCCAGTTGACGGCTCTCATTAACGAACAAGTTGCTACGGCACTTGCAGCTGCACAAGCAGGAGGTATACCCTGCAGTTGTAACTCACACTAGGATCTTTAGATCCTACACTCCTAAACCAACTCTTGTGTTTAACCTTGTCCTGATTCTTATACACAACAGGTCAACCACCTGTTTGCACCTTCAAGACTTCATGGACTGTCGTCCTACTACTTTCAGTGGCACGGAAGGAGCAGTTGGACTCCTCCATTGGTTTGAAAAGCTTGAGTCAGTATTTGAGATGTGTGAATGCCCTGAGGCTTGCAGGGTGAAGTACGCCACTGGTACTCTGGAAGGCCTTGCGCTGACTTGGTGGAAGGCGCAAGTTCAGATGTTAGGGTTGGCTGTTGCTAACGCCACACCCTGGAACGATTTCAAGGAGATGATCAAAGAGGAATACTGTAGCCGTGATGACATTCATAAGCTGGAGGTAGAGTTTTACAATTTGCAAATGACGGGATCGGAAATTGAAGCGTACACCAAAAGGTCCAACGAGTTGGCTATACTGTGTCCTACTATGGTAGACCCTCCGATCAAGCGTATTGAGTTGTATCTCAAGGGTCTAGTGCTAGAGATTCAAAGTCATGTAACCTCAGCGAATCTCGGCACCATTCAACAGATCGTCAAGTTAGCTCATCGCCTCACTGATCAGGCAGTGGAACAGAACAGGCTGCCTAAACGTATCAGCGCTACTACTACCGCTACCACTTCAGCTAATCCTGCTACTCCCAATGACAATAAGCGGAAATGGGATGGTGATTCCAGCAGGGGTTCAGCTACCGTTCAGTCTCAAGCACAGCAGCAGCGCAAGACTAATGATTACCAGAGTCCGAGTCAGCAATCGTCTGGTGGTCAGGGGCAGGGTGGATATCGGGGAATTCACCCACTGTGTAACAGGTGCAACAGACACCATATTGGTCAGTGTCGCAAGGGCCGCTGTCAGAGATGTCTCAAGATATGTCATGAAGCTAAAGATTGCAGGAGCTCAAGGCCTGCGAATCAGAACCAGCAACAACAGCCACCAGCTCCACGAAACCAGCCACCACAACAACAACAACAACAGCGTGGCAATAGGGGATGCTTTCAATGTGGGGCTGAAGGCCACTTCAAGTGGGACTGCCCCCAGCTAAACCAGAATCAGAATAACAACAACAATAATCAGGGCAATGGGAACAACAATGGGGGAAACAACAACAACAATGGTGCTAGGGGTCGTGCATTTGTGATTGGTCAGGGTGATGCAAGGAACGATCCTAATGTGGTTATGGGTAAGTTTCTTCTCGACGACTTTTATGTTACTGTATTTTTTGATTCGGGTGCGGATACCAGTTATATGTCTCTGAAAGTTAGTCAAATGCTTAAACGCGCACCAACACTTTTGAACACCAAACATGTCGTAGAGTTAGCTAACGTTAAAAGTCTAGAGGCCACACACATAGTTCAGGGTTGTAATCTTATCCTCGCTGGTCAGACTTTCTCTATCGACCTCATTCCTATAACTCTGGGTAGTTTCGACATCGTCATTGGTATGGATTGGTTATCCCAACAACAAGCAGAGATCCTATGCAAGGAGAAGGTCATTCGTATTCCCCGTACTGGCAAAGAACCTCTCGAAGTTCAAGGCGACAAGAGTGGTGTCGTGAGTGGCATCATCTCCTTCTTGAAGGCACATAAGTGTTTGCGAAAGGGCCACACCGCTATATTAGCACTCGTTACTGATACATCGAAGAAAGAGAAAAAGATTGAGGATATTCCAATAGTACGCGATTTTCCTCAAGTGTTTCCTGAAGAGTTACCTGGGCTACCGCCTCATCGTCAGGTCGAATTTCAGATCGAGCTAGCTCCAGGAGCAGCACCCATAGCTCGAGCACCTTATCGCTTAGCTCCAACTGAACTGGAAGAACTGTCTAAGCAACTGAACTAGCTCTTCGCCTTGGGGAGCTCCCGTATTGTTTGTGAAGAAGAAAGACGGTACCTTCCGCATGTGCATAGATTACCGCGAACTGAACAAAGTAACCGTGAAGAATCGCTATCCTCTTCCACGCATCGACGACTTATTCGACCAGTTGCAAGGGTCGAGCTATTACTCGAAGATTGATCTGAGGTCAGGCTATCATCAACTGAGAGTCCAGGACGAGGACGTCTCCAAAACAGCATTCAGAACACGCTACGGCCATTATGAGTTTTTGGTCATGCCATTCAGGTTAACGAACGCGCCTGCGGTTTTCATGGATCTTATGAACAGGGTGTGCAAACCTTATCTTGACAAGTTCGTCATTGTTTTCATCGACGACATCCTGATCTATTCGAAGAGTCAGGAGGAACATGAGCAGCATTTACGACTTATTCTGGAACTCCTTCGAACGGAACAGCTGTACGCCATGTTTTCAAAATGCGACTTCTGGCTTCATGAAGTCCACTTTCTATGCCACGTGGTGAACAAGGATGGGATTCATGTCGATCCATCCAAGGTAGATTCGATCAAGAACTGGCCTGCACCTCGTACACCAACCGAAATACGCCAATTCTTGGGTTTGGCGGGTTATTACAGACGGTTCATCAAAGACTTCTCAAAGATTGCACAGCCGCTTACATTACTGACACAGAAAGGTGTTGCTTACCATTGGGGTAATACACAGGAAACAACGTTTCAACACTTAAAGGATAGACTTTGTAGCGCACCTATCCTCTCATTGCCTGAAGGCACGGACGATTTTGTAGTCTACTGCGACGCATCTATCCAGGGTCTTGGATGTGTGTTGATGCAGCGGGATAAAGTCATTGCTTATGCTTCGCGCCAACTTAAGATTCACGAACGGAATTACACTACGCATGATTTAGAGTTGGGAGCTGTTGTTTTTGCGCTCAAAATATGGCGACATTACCTGTATGGCACCAAGTGCACCATCTACACCGATCACATGAGTCTCGAGCATATATTCAAGCAGAAAGAATTGAACATGCGACAACGTAGATGGGTCGAACTACTGAACGATTACGAATGTGCTATAAAGTACCATCCGGGCAAAGCCAATGTGGTGGCCGACGCCCTCAGTCGAAAGGATACTACACCTAGGCGTGTACGAGCGTTGCAACTCACTATTCAGTCTAGTCTTCCTTCTCAGATACGAGATGCTCAGGTAGAAACATTGAAACCATAAAACGTCAGGGCTGAAGCTCTACGCGGCTCAAGGCAACGGTTAGAACAAAATGCAGACGGCGCCTACTATGTAACAGGACGCATCTGGGTCCCACTCTATGGTAACCTACGAGAGCTGGTGATGGATGAGGCACACAAGTCTCGCTACTCGGTACATCCTGGATCGGATAAGATGTACCTACCACGACCTCAAAACTACATACTGGTGGCCTAGCATGAAAGCCCATATAGCTACTTACGTTAGCAAGTGTTTGACTTGTGTGAGAGTCAAAGTGGAATATCAGAAACCTTCAGGCCCACTCCAACAACCTGAGATACCACAATGGAAATGGGAGCAAATTTCCATGGATTTTGTTACTGGCCTGCCTAGATCCCAACGTGGGAATGATACTATTTGGGTGATCGTGGATCGACTCACTAAGTCTGCACACTTCCTGGCTATTAAGGAAACAGACAAGTTCTCTACATTAGCAGACATCTACTTAAAAGAAGTGGTTTCAAGGCACGGGGTGCCAACCTCTATTATCTCTGATCGTGACGCACGTTTTACCTCAGAACTGTGGCAAGCAATGCACAAATCTTTTGGCTCTCGTTTAGACATGAGCACAGCTTATCACCCTCAGACGGATGGGCAGTCTGAGCGCACTATTCAAACTTTAGAAGACATGCTTCGTGCATATGTAATCGATTTCGGCAACGGCTGGGAAAAACATCTCCCATTAGTGGAGTTCTCATACAACAACAGCTACCACACCAGCATTAAAGCCGCTCCATTCGAGGCATTGTACAGACGTAAATGCCGGTCACCTCTTTGTTGGGCAGAGGTGGGAGATAGTCAAATCACAGGTCCAGAAATGGTAGTTGATACTACTGAAAAGATTGCTCAAACACGACAACGCATGGCGGCAGCTCGTGACCGTCAGAAAGCATACGCCGATAAAGACAGGAAACCACTCGAGTTCCAGGTTGGGGATCGAGTGCTACTCAAAGTTTCACCCTGGAAGGGTGTGGTTCGTTTTGGCAAACGAGGCAAGCTCAATCTGCGATATGTCGGACCATTTGAAATCATTGAGAAAATAGGCAAAGTGGCCTACAGACTGAACTTACCAGCTGAACTCAGTGCAGTTCACAACGTCTTTCACGTGTCGAATCTGAAGAAGTGTCTGTCAGATGAAACCCTCATAGTTCCTTTGAAGGAGCTCACTATCGACGAACAGTTGCATTTCGTCGAGGAACCAGTTGAAATCACAGACCGGGATGTTAATGTCCTCAAGAACACCAGAATACCTCTTGTACGAGTTCGTTGAAACTCCCGTCGTGGCCCAGAGTTCACCTGGGAACGCGAAGATCAAATGAAACTCAAGTATCCCCATTTATTCGGAAACAGTGCACCCACTACTGAGGCTGAAGCTACTACAGAATTTCGGGACGAAATTCCAAATCAACGGGGGGATGATGTGACACCCCAGGAAAACCAGTAAACTACACAACACAACTAGCTTCCTCAGTAACCACGTGCTAAATTTCGGGACGAAATTTCTTTCAAGTTGGGGATAATGTGACAACTCGAGTTTCAAGGTCTCTATCTGATTTAACTTCGTATTCATTTGCTAAGCATGTTTAATAATTATTGAGGTGCAATATAAATGTATAACTATGATATGTATTATGTGTGTACATATTATACATATTTAGATTGTCTAATTATTTTAAAACATGGGACTTCACCTAACTAACCTAGCCGAAAACCCCACCATATGAAATCACCCCATCGAAAACACCATCACTGATGAAAACACATATGTGTTTTCGTCCATGTGAGGCAACGAAAACCGGAAGTGGGCCTTGGCCCAGTGATGGCCTGTTCTAGTTTGTTATCACCCAACTTTTACGTAAACTATTATTTGGCAAACCCTAGACATCTTTTTTCTCTCTCGCTATCTTGTGAAACCCTACGGCAGTTTTGATCATCCGAGTCCAATTCATCGATTGAAGTACCACTGTTCTGCTTAGGTTAGTAATCAATTACTTATGATTATTTGATCAAAATCACTGGTTTATCTGATATCATGAATGAACAGTTAGCACGTAATGATTATGTATGTATTGATCCGTGTGATAAGAATGCATATGATCCGATATAAAAATCTGTTGTGTGATGAATGCTGTTATGTGGATTAGATTGTTTGACATTATGTGTTAAATCTTGGTGACTTGTTAGAATGGATGTGTCATGTGAATAAAGCTGCAGCCCACTTCACGTATTAGATCAAATAACAGCATGTAAACATTAACTATTGTCAGTCATGGATGTTGGTTTTGATAAAAGTTATGATGCTATGAGTCAGAGGGTAATGATTAATCCTTGTGGGAACTTGACTTTTGTGGAATCATATAATTAATCAAAGTTTTGTTTTAGGCGGCATAACATAAACTGATGGGTCAAACTATGCATGTAATGATTGTTCAGATCTTGATACATGTTTACTGTTATGCTTGATGACCATTAGGGTTTTGTTTCGTAACTGTTGCTGTTGATGATCATGATGTTCAACGAAAACACTCCCCCTTTCAATGAAAACACACCTCAACGAAATCCAAAGGGATTTCGTCACCCATGTGTTTTCGGCCCAAGTAAGGGATTTCGGCCCATATGTGATTTCGTCACATGTGTGCTAGTCAAGTATTCTGAGCCGCAACTTTGGTAGCTTATAACTCTGTTAGTTGATAAACTATGTTAGATTGTAAATCCAGTTAAACATGTTAACTCCGTTATGACTGTAAAGTTGTTAACTCCTGTTAGGTTATTTGATTTTGACAAACATGTTAACACCGTTAAGTACATAACATTGCTAGTTAGTAACTCTGTTAACTCTATTAACTCGGTTAAGTGATATAACCCTGTTAGAATGATAAATCTGTTGATACATTAATTATGTGGTATGTTAACTCAGTTAGACATGTAACATTGCTAGTGTGTGAATCATGTTAAGTGTGTTAACTTGGTGAAGTATGTTAACTGCTTGTTCTTCCTATCAAGCATGAATTGTATGAAGATGATTAACTGGTTGTAATGCCTAATGTTAACTGTTACACACACAATGTGACGAACTTTGCATGCGAAACCTTACAAACATGTACTGACTGTGAATACATGCATACTCTAGGCTTTGATTGATTCCTTGTGAGCACTTAACTTAGCATACCGAGCAAACCAAGGTGAGTTCACACTCTTACCAAGGCATGGGTTTCCCGGGGTTGGGAATGGGTTTGGATGATTACTTGTACGCACATTGATACTGGAATTTCATACCATAGGCCTCGGGAGAGGAAGGTTATTGGTAGATACTGCTAGACTAGTGATACATATACATCTCTTCGCACACACGCCGGGATTGGCTGCGATAATAGAACTAATCTTCGCACACATGCCTGGAATGGTTGCGAACCATACTTTAAACTTCGCACACATGCCGGGTGGGCTGCGATACAAATATACCTAGTCTAGAAAACATGGGAAACCCCCACAATCTTCGCACACATGTCTTGGAGACTGCGATTCAAGTACATACGATATATGGGTTACTAAACGAACATACGGTTTACAATACAATTACTATAACTGACAACCAACTGTGAACTCGCTCAACTAGTTGTTGACTCTCTGTTACATGCCTTGCAGGACCATAGGTACCCATGGAGCTTGCACGGGAGGCGCGGTCGTTGTGGGCACGGATTGTGGATGTTATGATAAACTCTTTTATGACATTTCAACTTAATACTTATGTTGGGTTTTACATTATTGCTTCCGCTACACACTTGTTTATGTTTGGTTTTGAAAACACCTATCGTATTGATGAATGACATTTACTATTTACTTATATGTTCAATATGATTGGTGGCTTGATCCTGGTCAGTCACGCCTCCAAGCGGTGGTACTCCGCGTGTGGATTTTGGGGGTGTCACAGCTACGCCGCACATAGAAGTCCTACGGTGGACCAAAACTGGACTACGACAATAATTTGACTTCAATGAGGACCGTAACCTATGGCAGGTTCCGTAGGCTATGGTGGTGCCTGAACTTGCTTCTTTTGTTTCTTTGTCACTTCGTAATTACTCCAACTTATTTCCTTCAGATTTGAGCTCCTCTTCAAGTACTTTAAAATCACTCGTTTATGCTCCTTTGTACCTGAAAAGCCAAGCATACCATAGCTATCACATTCCACTTAATTAATCGAATTAAGCACGAGGAATTAGTTCTTTTATAACCTTTAAGGGTTGTCCTACGGACCACCCGTCACTAGGTACTCCGTGGGATAAAGCAAGTCGATGTCACCATGGCAGCCGACATTCGAGATTATTGAGTCTATGCTTAGATAAGTCTTGCTATTTCCTAGAGTCTTGCCGAGAACCATTGTATTATTTCGTCTGTTGTTTCACTTTTTTGGCAGGCTATTGCTTTTTCAGAAAGATTTTAAGCAGTTGGGTTCTCAAGAGTTAGGCCATCGTAGATGAATTCAATGAGTTCTTTGATAGCATTATCGTTTGGATGTATCATGTAGTCCGATGGTATTAAATTTTTTTTTTGTATTAAATGAATCGTCATCGTCTATTGTGCCTAATACCCCGTCGCCCACCTTCAGTAGCCATGCTGAAAATGGCACCATATGAAGTATGTTCGCTAAATCCATGTTTTAATCGCATGTTCTCGGTTAGCTTGTAAACTTTAAAGTAGCACCATAGATACAACCTAGGTAACGCCGAATTCAAGATTTCCATTTTAGATGCCTTTGGTTTAAGAGGTAGAGTCTGGCAAAAATCTCTACTTAAGAGTACAGATTTGCCATCAAAAGGCCTACCACAATCGCTCGGTAAGATGTTTCAGGCTTTTATCTACTGATTCAAAATATTGGCAGTCATTCATCTATGTTCATCCCAAATTATAAGTGTGGTTTCTATTAGCAGTTGAGCGAGCTGTGTCTTTTTCTTTATATAACACAATGATTCATCAGTGAGATCTATTCATATCTTAAACCGTGAATGAGTTGTTCTGCTAAAGCGAAGCAACAATGAGGCAATATTCAGGATGCAACTGACAAAACAATTTTGCCATCAAAACGTAGTCCAACAATAATTGTTTTCCAAAGGAAAGTATTTCTAGTACCTGTGTGCCCATAAACAAATGCCAAGTTTGTTTAGTTTTAAATTCGTCATGACATGTTCATAAATATGACTTTGCTCCGGATGTAGGCTGGAGTGGAATGATTCATGCTCGATTCTAAGTGTTTATCTATCGTAATTTTTTCTCTTCCATCAACAGTCTATTAGTCAAAGATGTAAGAACTTCTGGTTTGGGCATGGATAATCCGTAATCTGACAATGAAGTTGAGGGTGTTCTAGAATGTAACAGCAACTCAATTTCATAGAGAACATATTGTATTTGGCTTCATCATTCATTATGACGTGTATATGACTTGCATCATCACTTATTTTCTTCCATTGTTGATCGAAGAGTCGTTTAGGGTTTGACATCTCATAAATAAAAAGCATATGGGTGAATAAAGACCTTAATTCAAAAGCATTTGCGCACATAATAGCTTCCTCTATAGCAAGTGACCATTCATTGTCATCTCCAAGTAACCTGAGTTTCTCGCATGCTATGCGGTATGTTGGAAGGACTTGGCCAGCAACAGTTTGTATGTCTATGAATGACTTACAACCTTTATTATGTGATAAAAGCATTCGAAGGTAAAATGCCTCACCGGCACTTAGATGTATGTACATAAGTCTATCGATAGTCGGTGTTCTGTTTGTGATTCTTCAAAGCCAATATTTTCCCATAGATTCTCAACTGTATTTAGAAAAGTTGGTGCATGTTATGTGACAACAGCTTTATGCATGTACTTTGGATATTTAACATGAGTGAATGTCTGAATTATCAAGGGTAGAAGTGAGGTTCCGATAAAGATGTAACGGTTCAAAAAAAGATTGCATGAAGATTGGTTCCGGAAAAGACAACATATGGAAGGTTCTAGAAAATACAATTCAAAGAGTTCTGAGTTATTTAGCTTTGTATGGTTCCAGATTATGTGTTTAGAAAGAGTTCCGAGTTATATGTCTAGTCTGATTATTGTTTTTTGTGTGAGTTCGGGTTTATTATTTATTGTAGTGGGCTTAGCCCAGTTTGCATGCATGTGTATTATACGAACACAGTTTGCATTAGGGTTTTAGTTAGACATTACAGAGAGTTTTTGAGAGAGATTACACATAAAGATGTTGTGAGGTTGAGAGTTCTTGTGTTTAGGTATTCGACTGATTGTAGTACTTCAGTTTGATAATCAATAGAATATCGCTTTAATTGTGATTGTGTGATTTCCATCTTAAATACTTATTTCCGTGTTCATTTGATCTACTAAGAGTATTCTGCATTCTTAGTGGATTATCAATCTCGTTATCGAACCATGTGAAATAGACCTACAACTGGTATCACAACAATCAGCTCTATATCATCTGGTTTGAGATTGATTTCGCAGACATTCAAGTATTCTTGATTTGTTCTTCACTTGAAACATATTAGTACTTGGATGTTCATGTTTGATTATCCACTCTTTTGGGTTTTTGAATTGTTTTGGATTGATTTTTCAAGTTTCTACCGTCACAAGCTGGATTTCTAGGGTTTCCTAAATTTGTGGGTGAATCTGCATTATAGTGTGTATCATAATTTTGCAGGTTTACCAAATCCACACAAATTTTAGGATTTCAGTGATTTTTTTCTGGAATAAACATCTTTCCGGAACTCATACTTTTTCCGGATTTCTTGATGTCCGGAATACTTATCTATTAAGTAATCTTCATTGTCCGGAATACTATATTGTTCTGGATTACACATTTACTCCGAGTTACTTTTGAGTTTCGGATTAATCACTTTCTGGAGTACACACTAGTTCTGAATTACTTGAGTTTTGAATTACTCTAATTTCAGGATTATACATAATTCTGAATTACTTCATAGTTCCGAATTTCATCATCGGACTTTTAACCTTTGAATTTTAGACTGTGAACTGTTAAACCAAACGAAAATAAACGTATTGAAGCGTAGAGGATTATCCATGCATGACTTAAAAAAATGAACAATATGGTTTGAAAGCTATCGTCTGTAATATAAAAAAAGGCAATTTGGTAAAAGCAATTAGTTTTTAAACTTTTTTTAATGAGCCGGTTACGTTAAAAATGTCGAATTCAACAAACTTTGAAGCAATTCTCAGTTCCCCGATGCTAGAATGTGGATCTGCATAACAGATGGATATGTGAATCGCACACGGGAATTTGAAGGAGGACTGCGTGTGACTACTTATGTTGCCATGTCTGATGCTGACAAGAGAATTTATGAGGCAGAGAAGAAAGCCTTAGCCATCATTAGTATGGCTCTTCCACATGAAATAAAGCACACGTTTCGTAGATATACCACTTCCAAGGAACTTTGGGATGCATTGGAGAAAATATATGAAGGAGATGCAAACGTTAAGGAGAATAAGGTTGATTTGTTGAAGAAACAATTTGTAGTATTCAAATGCATGAAGAACGAGTCTCTAGAGGTGATTATCACCAGACTCTATCATCTTCTTACAAAAATTCAGAAGTAGGGAATAGATGGTTACACGGATGGTACAATTAATGACAAGCTCTTGGATGCTCTTTCAGCGAAGTGGGATATTTACACCTCTAATGATCAAAGGTAATAAAAGATGGAATTAAAAGAGCTTGTTGGCAAGCTTAGAGCATATGAGTTGAATGAAGAAGGAGGAGATCGGTTTTCATTAGGTCCAAGATCTTGGGATGTATTATGGACTTCCATCTTCATCTTCACATAATGCTTCAAGTGACAATGCAACGACATTCATGTGTGATGGGAATGCATTTGGTATGATTTTGACTGATGCTGAAGGTGAATTATGTTATGTAGCTACTTTTGCTTCGAGCTTAAAACAACAAATTACTGATAATAGTAGAAACCACAAGGCTATGCCTTTAAGTGTCAAATCTGCTGAAGAACATCTAGGATTGCTTGCATCTTTCGTTGCTTCGTACGAGAATTACATTCAGGGTAAAATATTTGACCCGACCACATTTGCTGAAGATTATGATCAGATAGATCCTTATGACCTAGAGGAGATACATTTTCAATTGTAGATGGTCATGATATCTAGATGAGTTAGAGATTTATGAATCGCACAAGCAGAAAGTTTATTTGAAAGAATGATGGCTTTAATAAATCCAAAGTGGAATGTTACAACTGTCAGAATTTTGGACATTTTGCTAGGGAATGTCAAAGACCTAAAGTGGAGTCTCATTCTAACTCATCTTATCAAGATTCTCCAAGTCAAAGGTCAAGCAACAGAAATGCAACAAACAATAGTGGCTCAAGAGCTTTAATCTCTACTACTCAAAATGGCTATTATGATTGGAGTGTTCATTAGGAGAACTCTGGAACTATCAAACAAGGTTTCATGGCAGAAATTTTGATAATGCTAAAATTGAAGCTGATATAAATGATGAGACAGAGTTAGAAGTGGAGACTGAAGAACAAAAGGATTCTGCTGGTCAGACAGAGGATGTATAAAAGAAAGCTGCAGAGAACAAGGAGAAGCCTGAAGAAAAGAAGGATGTTGAGGATAAGAAGGTGGCTGCAGATTTTGCTACTTTCATGTCAGACATTAGCAAAGCTACATGAGAGGTAAGTTCTAAACCATTTTTTCTGTTTGCTTAAGTTGTTGTGAATTAAGAGGTGAAGTCGATAGGTTGTCAACACAACCAAAGTTTTTTAAATGATTTATCAAGTCTGAAAGAGTCAAACTTTTTGTTAAAGAAAAATGAATCTCATTATTTGAAGAAAATAAAATCATGTGAAGCTGAGGTGAGTACTTTAACTAGTAAACTTAATAAAAAAACTTCAGGTAATTGATTTGCTTATGAGACAATGCAACATAAGACAGAAAAGCTTTCTTGTAAGTGCAAAGAATTGTCTGATGCACAGGCTAAAATTGTTGAACTTAATAGAAAAATAGAACAATTCAGAAACTCATCTTTTGTTATGATTCACATGATAGGAAACTTGAAGAAGAGTAATGATAGTACGTGGATGTGATTTAATTAAGTTCCACATCCTATTAATCATCATTATTCATTTTTGCCACATGGGGATGAACTAACAGACTTTGTATCCACTAGACCTGTTGCGGTGGATCCGATAATAGTTAATGTACCTGATAATTCTGCATCTGAGAATGATAATTAGTCAGATTATGAGGTTGTTGATGTCAAGAAGGACACTAAAAGAGAACTTTCTTTGAAAAAAAAGAGTGTACCTCCTAGGGAAAAGAAACAAACGTATGTTAAAAAGGTTAATTTTGTCTAAGGAGATGACATGAAAAACGATACATAGGTCATTCAAAAGGAATCAAATGAAAAGTTCATTGAAAAGAAAATGGAAAATGGAAAATTTAAAATCACAAAAACAAAAGTAGGTCCTTCTAAGACAACACCTACATCATCAGAACCATCCAGTCAAAAAGTTTCCCAAAAGAATGCTTCAACTGTCACACAAAAGAACATGTACTTAGTTGTTATCCTTACAGAAAGGATGAAGCACCATAGAAAGAAATCAAGAGAGAAAAATCACCAGAAAGGAAGGGTGATTGTGAGTTGAAAAAGTCTAACTCACCAAATAAATCTGTTTGTGAAGATAGGGTTGAGACATGAAATCAACAATTTCCTCGTTTTTAAATAAATCAACCAAGATTTCAGCCTGAATCTACATCTGGCAGATTTGAGAGACCTAGAAGTAATTCACCACGAGTAAACAAATTTTATGGTTAGTCAAGTAATTTATGAGGTTAAGATCAACAACAAAATCGATACAAGCATAATGGTGGTCACAATTTTCAACAAAACGACTTAGAAATTATAACAATGAAAATTTTGGTAATCAGTCGAGAGTTCATCAGAACTCGGGGTTTGTAAATCAGAATAAGAGTTTTTGAATAATTAGAATTTCCAAAGGTCACAGAGTCCAAACATGAATAGGAACCCCTAGGACCAAAGACCTAGTGGAAATAAAAAACCATTTCCATCAATAGGTTACAGATCCAAGACACCTGATAGCTGTGATGGATATTGGATAGAATTAAGTGTCGGTGATGAATCTGGACGACCCAAGACTATCAAGGCTTGGGTCCCCCTATCTAACTGAATTTGTTCTGATTTGTGCAAGAGCTGCTAAGGAGGCTAATCAACTTGTGATACATTGATAGTGGCTACTCCATGTACATGACAGGGAATAAGAGATTGCTTAGTGAATTAGAACAAATCAATGGAGAGTATGTGAACTTTGTAGGAGCAAAAGGTAGTCAAATAAAATGTCAAGGAAAATGACCACTGGAAAGATAACGTTGGACAAAGTCAACTATGTCGAGCAGCTCAAGCACAACTTGATGAGCGTGTCGCAAGTTTGTGACAATGGTTACTCTGTCCACTTTACCAAGTCTGAGGCATTTGTGTTAAAATCTGGTTTGGTCATTCCTGACTTTTGGGTTATCATGCGAGCACCAAGAAAGAATGATACTTATGTCATGGACATGAGCGTCAAGGATTCTTCAATGGTGTCTACATGTTTTTTTGTCAAAAGCATTTTGAGGCTGAGTCAATGCTATGGCATAGACGCATGGCACATATCCACTATCGAAAAATGAATTACATAATTAAAAATGGTTTACTGGAAAGTGTGCCTATGCAGAAGTTTTCTGTGGATGATAGATGCCTGCCTTGTCAAAAGGGAAAGCAACACAGAAAACCTCACAAGTCTAAGACAATGAATTCTATCGTTTGAGTTTCTCCACTCGAATTACTTCACATGGATTTGTTAGGTCTAGTGAATATAAGGAGTATTGGATGAAAATGAAATATAAAATTTTAGTCACGTCTAGTTAACTTTTTGTGTACCAAACCAAATTGTTGGGTGAAAGTCATATCAGATACAAAGTGAAAGTGCAATTCATTGAGTTCCAAACTGAAAATGCATATTCATACAAAATGAATTATAAAAACAAACTCATAAGCTAGGTAAAAAGACTACATACCTAAAGCCATAAAACTAGAAATGGTGAGTTTCTTGTGACATGAAAGTTTATCCAAATGGGTCAAAACATCACAAAATGACACTTATTTATGCTATTAACTATTCTTGTCATTATTTAGAGGTTGTTATCTACTGAACTACCGCACTTGATTGAGTAAAAAAAGCAA
>JARYGA010021942.1:0-121103 GCA_030545235.1 Helianthus tuberosus
GTTCCAGTGACTGCAGAACAACAAGATTTAAACAGATTCTCTCTACGTAACGAGTACACACATCCAAACCCACAAGCGGACTTGGTGGAGTACATTTGGAACAATGCACAAAACGAACCTAATGACGACATGTCGGATGCGGACTAGTAGTTTGTATCATTTTTTTTAAGATTAGGTTGGTTTTTTTAATGTAATGTTGGAATTAATATTTATTTTAGAGGTTAAATTAATTTTAGTGTTATATATATATATATATATATATATATATATATATATATATATAGGAGAAGGTTCATTTGAGAATAAATTTAATGTAAGAAAAAAATGAAGAAAGAACATAATGGTAAAACATTAAACAGTTTATAACTCCTCCCATTAATTGTGTTATATCTCATTAATAAAGCAAAAAACAATTTATCCTACACATTTCAAAATTTATCCTACATATATCTTACACTTACCAAAATTTACCCTACACATATCTAAATTTATCATACACATTTAAGAATTTATCCTACACATGTCTAAAATTATCATTCACCCTAAATTATTTTATCTTGAAAGAGTATACTTAAAAGTGCGTTACAAGTTTAATTAGTTTGCTAATTAATTACAATTAGAAATTAACATATATGCCCTTATTAATGACATTAAATGTACATATTAAATGAAGTAAAATGGAGCATTTATATTGGTTTAAAACTTATTTTTTTTATTCTTACAAATTTTTTCTTCTCATTTGAACCTTCCACTATATATATATATGGGACCGCTAAAATGAAAACCACCTCCAGTTGTAAGAACCGAGAGAACCACTTTCTAGCCACTAGATTTACAAGATGGATGGATGAGATTGAAAGTAGTTAAAATTAATATTAAATACGTCTTGTCTTATTATGTTTTTAATATTTTAATGCAAAAGTGCAGTTTAGTAAAAATACTCTTTTTTTGTCTTTTTGTCTTTTTTATTTTTTATTACTTTTTTGTATTATTATAATAGTTGGTTTTTAAAAAAAAAATTATTAAAAACCATTTTAAATTCAGATTTTTTAACAAAACAAATTTTTATTCGCGCCGGTTTTTTGCACGCTGTTTTTGGACGCCGTTTTTACGCCCGGTTTACGCCAAATTTTTTTTACGCCCCATTTTTTACGCGCCGTTATTTACGTTACGTATTTTACGACCCGTTTTACGTTTAACGTTTTACGTGTTACGTTTTAAGTTTTACGCTTTAAGCTTTACGTTTTACGTTTTTACGTTTTATGCTTTAAGTTTTTATGTTTTACGTTTTACGTTTTTACGTTTTACATTTTACGTTTTTACGTTTTTACGTTTTACGTTTTATGTTTTACCTTTTATGTTTTACCTTTTACGTTTTACGTTTAACGTTTTACGTGTTACGTTTTACGTAAAAACGTTTTACATAAAAATGTTTTTACGTTAAATTTTTAAAGTTACGCGTTTTACGTTAAAAAATTTATGTTTTATATAATCGCCGTAAAAAACCCACCACCACCGTCAATCCTCACACAGCCACCACCTCCGACACCTCCGACACCACCACTCACACAGCCACCACCTCAACCTCCAACACCGCCGCCGTTAACACCGTCGGGCCACCCCCAAAACCGCCACCACCTCTACCCACCACCCAATCACCGGCACCACCTCTATCCACCACTCAAAACAAAGATTCAAACAACAAAACAGAGACAAATGTTCATCATATACATCTCTAAAACTGAATCAAAAAAATCCGGGTGTTGAACTAACCTAACTTGAACATAATCACCACCAAAAACGTCGCCGCCGGCATGGCTTCGACGGCCAGTGCCGCCGTCGGCCACCTCCACCTTCATCTTCAACATCATCGTCGTCATCTCCACCCTCGTGTCATCATTAATATCGTCGTCGCCCCTTTGTTTTCTTCACAATATCTCTATCATCTCGTTCCATCTCTCTCCCTGCTATGTTTCTGCCGCCGTACGCCGCCACCCGAGGTGGTGGCCGACCGTTAAATCGAGAAACAGGGGGTGTTGGGGGGGTTTACAGGGGGTGCATGTGGAGTGTGTGGTGCGATACAAGAGGGTGAGAAGCTCACTAAAACTAAACAAATAAATAGCCACGACACAAAGTGTCCCACTTGTATTCATAGCTTTAAAGTTGGCACTCAGAGATACAGCTCCCAATGCATGCTGTCCACATACAACTATGACATAGCTATGAAATCATTATCTCCTCACCAAATCTACAAGCTTGTAGCGATCTAATCTACACAGAAAGAAATGGAATCTGAGGGCGATGGTTTTGTACCCTTTTCCGGGGATGGGCCACCTGATTTCCATGGTGGAACTAGCAAAACTAATCCACATATGATTTTTTAGAGAGATTGAGGGTTTTATATTTTAAGAGAGAGAAAGATGAAAGATGTTAAATGAAGAGAGAAGGTCTGGTGGCTTTAAATGAAGAGAGAGGGAGAGATTTGACATTTGGGGTAAATGACCAAAATACCCTTTAGGTTATAAAATAATATTGTATACGTGGCAAAGTCTGATTGGTGGAAAGTGGTTCTCGCGGTTCTTACAACTGGGAGTGGTTTTCATTTTAGCGGCTCCGTATATATATAGAAACGGGATCAGGAGAAAACGATCAAAAGTGTGAGAACGGTGAGAACGCATCCTGGCCCAACACGTGTCCCGCAGCACAGAGAAGGGCAGAGGGGCTTTTTTGTCTTTTCATTCTTCTTTTATTTTCACAACGCGGTATAATATTTTCTGGCGTCTATGTTTTTTTTTTGGCGTTAATTGTATTTAGTAAACTTTATGGCATTGAATTAATTGTTTTTGTGTCATATATATAATTTTTTGACGTTATATCGTTTTCTGGTTAATTTTTTGGCGTTTGTGGCGTTTTGTATAATAATTCACTACGAGTAATTAATATTTGCATAAGATTAAAATAAGTCCAATTTTTCTTTTTGGCGTTTAGTGAATTTTTTGGCGTTTTAATACCCTTTACAAGGTGCTTTGCCAGCAGTTGTTCTCCAAGTTTTCATTCTACTTGCGTTTTTTGTGTTTTTAGTGTTTGGCATTTTATATAATAATGTATTTTATTTATAGAGAATTAGATAACAAAACAACATATAACTTGATATCAATACAATATAAAATAAAAACAAAAATAATTAAAAATGGTAATCTAATTTTTCTTTCCGATCTTCAATGTCATCAGCCTCTTCCTTCTTGAATTTGTTTTTGGTGTTTTGAACCTTTTTTGAATAATTTAGCTAGATGCCAACTTTCCTTCATAAACCCCGTCTTTTTCAGAAGAAGCTGCTTAGTGGTATCCTGTTTTTTGGTGTGATATTCTTGTTTGGTGGCATGTCATTAAAGATCAACTCTTGCTTAATGCTATTTGTAATAATGGAGTCCAAAATAGCATTTTACACTTGTGTTGAACCATTTATTCCATTCAAATAATCATCAAGAACAAAGCTCACATGATGGCATATCACTGTCATCAGTATCTTTTTCTTCAATATTTGTCTATCTCATTCAGCAAAATATTATTGAGTTAACCCCCTCAGAAAAAAGGATCCATTTCAGTGAAAGCTTTGCCATCTGTGGCATTTTAAAGGGAGTGTTTCTAGAGGATATGGCATTTTTGTGTTTTTCTGGGTGTGATTAATTTAATTGTGTATAGACCCCCCTCTTATAGGAGTTTTTTGTCGCGTAGTTTAGGCGGGAATTTTTATTATAATAAATGATAGTAATAAAGTAACTGTCTTTTCAGTTACTGTTTTTGTATTTACTGTGTTGATCAGCTTTTATCAGTTTTATAGGTTATAGACGTCCCATCTTCTAAGTTTGCCGTTTTTTTTAAATGGCCTTATGCATACCAAAATGACAAAATACAATAACGGAGTAAATAAAATGTTAAGCAGGAAAAATATTTTTTGTTATTTTTGGCGTTTTGTTAGGGTTAACCATTTTTAGTATAATTTTGGCGTTTTGCTAATAAAGACATAAATATATCATTTAATTATCTTAAAAAAAGATTACATAGAAGAAGAAAAAAAAAGAGGAAAAAAAAATTAAAATCCTTCGTCAGAAGGTACTTTATCCGAATAGTATCCATCACTTGTGTCATCTTCTTCCTCCTCGGAGTCTTCATCTTGATCTTCATCCATGTCATCACATTCACCTTCATCAGCTTCTTGTTCCTGAAGATTCTGAAGCCTCCACCTGAACATGTCTTGCATTAACTCCAATTTTGAGTCTATTTCTGTGTTGGTACAAGTGGCGTTATGCAATTCTTCCATGAAACCCAGTCGCTGCTTTGTCATGATGTTCTCTAGCGAGTAGACTTCCTGCTCTCCGCTGTCGTATGTAACCGTCACCATGTCTGTTTCATCATCAAAACGCCATGATGTCATGACAGGGTCTGGCTTCACATCTGCTTTGATTGGTCCAAATTTGTTGGTTAATGCTTTCATAAGCATATACGTTTCATGGCATTCGTTGTCTAGAGCGATGGCAATGGATAAGATTTTCCTCTGTATCTCTTCTTCCATCTTCAGAATCGCCCTGACCGTCTTAACATACACCCTCCTTCTGTTGTCAAAATGGAGGACGTATCACCTGATTCCCAGAGTGTATCTCCACGAAACGATTGTTGCCATTTTTGGCGTTTTGTTTAAGTTGGCGTTTTTGTTTAACGATTTTTTTTTGCAGAAAATGGATAGATTAAAGTGATTATGGAAGCTATGTTTTAAGTTTGTTTATATAATGATGTTTTTGGCGTGTAATTTAGGAGGGAATTTCTTCTAAAAAATGTTAATAATTGAAATTCAGTTATTTGTGTTGTTTCATCTTCCTGTAATATTCAATGCATTTTATTACTAATTTTGGGCGTTTTGTTATTAATGGCATTTTATTTTTTGTATGGCATTTTATCATTTGATGGCGTTTTGAATAAGAGCGGTAAAAGACCCTTTTACCCTTAATGAAGCGCGTCCCATATAATAATATTGATGTTATTTACGAAAACGCCACCACGCAATCTAGTCCATAGATTGTTTTGATCGGACGATCCATAAGCGTTCTCACCGTTCTCACACTTTTCACCGTTTTCTCTAAACCCCGACCCTATATATATATATATAGGGGAAGGTTCATTTGAGAAAAAAATTAATTTGAGAAGAAAAAGAACAAATGGTACAATTGTAAAACATTAAATAGTTTTTTTTCTCATCTCATTTATGATTGGTTTTTGACTAATTAATTAGTCATAAAGACTATCATCCTCCACACTAAATTTTTTGCCTACACGCATCAAAATTTATCCTGCACGTTTTGAAATTTATCCTACACACATTAAATTTATTCTACACACCTCGTAATTCATCATACACATCTCGTAATTCATCGTTCACTTTAAATTAATTTTTTTTTGCTCTTTGAAAAAATATATTTTTTGAAAATAAGTTACAAATTTAATGTAGTTAGTTATTAAAAAGAAAGACTAACAATTAATGATCTATTTAAGTTTACCAATATACCCTTACACTAATATTAAATGCAAAAATTAAATGAAGTAAAATGAAGGGTTCTTATTGGTTGAAGTTTTTTCTTTTTTATTCTTACAAAAAATTTCTTCTCATTTGAAACCTCCACTATATATATAGAGAGAGAGAGAAACGGGATCAGGAGAAAACGCTCAAAAGTGTGAGAACGGTGAGAACGCATCCTGGCCCAACATGTGTCACGCGATATAGAGAAGGGTGGAGGGGCTTTTTTGTCCTTTTATCTTCTGTTTTTCCAGTTCCGCTTTTCTCAATATTGTTTTATTTTTTGGGGTTTAAGATTTTTGGCGTTAACAAATTCAATAATTAATGGCGTTTAATGGTTTCATTGTATTAACATTTTGGCGTTTATGGCGTTTTTCAAATCGTATGCCATTGGAACCCATGGGGGTCAGGAAATCTATCTGAATGGCTGTTTTTCAAGGCATTTTAAACAAGATGGCCCATTGTTCTTTTATTTTTTGGCGTTTTTGGTATCTTGTCGTTTTACAATTGTAAGATTATATTACAACCACAGGGGAAAAAATAGAAGCTAAGAAAATAAATTAAAAATCATAATCGGATCTCTCTTCACAATTTTTACTGTCATCAGCCTCTCTCTTCTTTAATAATACAAGAACTGTCACCAAATATATGGCGTTTTATGTAAAACTTAACAAACCCATCGGTTTGATTATTTTGCATGCTTGTCTGTTGAGTGGCTTTTTGTGGATGTTTGGGTACATAGATCTATGACGTGTGGGTGGGTTTTCGCTTTTTCTTCATCTTGATCTACATCTTTATAATCATCCCACTCTTCAGTGTCATTGATCTATTTTCCTCATCCAAGCCTTATTCAAGAACAAAGAACACAAAATGGCATTCGATTGTCATCAGTATCTTTTTCTTGAAGATTTGTCCATCTAATGCAGCAAAATCTTTCTGAGTTACTCCTCCCAGCTAACAATCCATTCAGTGAAACTTCACGAAGAACAATACCGAATATCCAAGATAGCATATTAGCCATCTTTGATTTTTTTAATTTTTTAGCGTTTTAAAGTGAGTGGTATTTAGTAGTATTTGGCGTTTGTTTTTTTGGTTTGATTAAATGGAAGTTGCTGAGAGTTATTATTTTATAGGATTTCTTTTGGCGGCGTAGGTTAGGCGGTGCATTATTATAATAAAGTATTTGCCGTTTCAGTTACTGTTTGTAATTATTGCTTTTGATAAGTTTTTTTCTCTGAAGTCTGTAACACGTCCCGTCTTTCAAGTTTGGCGTTTTAGATTCTAATATAATAAATTTTCCGTCTCTTCATTTTTACTGTTTTGTAGTTACTGTTTCTAGTTACATTTTGAAGTTTGATTTTTAATTTTTTTTTTATTTTTTGGGTTTTTTTATAATACTTTTCCAAAGTAATTTTATTATAGTTTAGGAGTTTTTTGGGACGTTTTACTGCATGATAGCATTTTAACAACCATTTTGGCTGTCTGGCGTTTTTTTTTATATATGGCGTTTTATTATATAACAATCAACTGAAAAAGAAAATTAAAAAAAATAATATATAAACAATTGATCTTCGAAATCTTCACTATCCCCAGTCTCTTTCTTCTTTTTTGAATCATCTTAACTGGTTGGTTCGACTTTCGTATGATTCATTTTGTTTTTTTGTTTTTCAAGTAGTTTTTTTGTGGCTGTTTGGAAGCACAAAGTCTTACATCAGCATCTTTTTCTTGTAGATTTGTCCATCTCATGCAACAAAATGTTATTGAGTTTAGAACCTTCAGCCAACAATCTTGAATTTTCCAATGAACGATGTTTGATTTTTTAATTTTGGCGTTTTACCGATAAAAAGAACGCCATCAAATAAAAGCACCTTCAACCTCAAAATTTGATCATGCTAAAATCAATAATATTTTGATGTATGAGATGGACAACATTGTTAATCCTCGGTTAAGAAAGATAACTAACAATGTTGTCCACCACATACAGCTAAACTTTATTGGCAACAAACCTCAATAATGTTTTTGTATGTTTTGCCGTTATAAATTGGATAGAAGTTGAGGATAAGTCAATAAGATTTTACTCAATGAAATGGACAATATCCTCACTTAAGGATTTTGTTCATTACATTGAGCGAAAGCTTATAGACAACCAAACTGAATTTCAAAAAACGTTTTGGTTTAGAAGATATTTGATGTTTGGGTTTTTTGGCGTTTCGAAGACGAATGGTATATATTAAATATGGCGTTTGGGGTTTTATGTGTGTTTTTAATTGAAGGTCTGAGATGTTGTATAAATATGATTTTTTGGCGGTTTTTTAGGCGGGATTTTATTATAATTAAGTTTGGCGTTTTATATCTAATGGTGTTTTTAGTTAGAATGGTGTGTGATTTTTGTTTGGCGTTTTATTTTCATGAGATGACGTTTTGTGTGGAGAAGTCAAAAGACCATTTTACCCTTAATGAAGCGCGTCCACGTAATAAAATTGATGTTATTTACGAAAACGCCACCGCGCCAATCTAGTTCATAGATTATTTTGATCTAACGATCCATAAGCGTTCTCACCATTCTCACTTTCTACCGTTTTCTCTAAATCCCGACCCTATATATATATATATATATATGGAGAGGATCATGAGAAAACTACATCTAAATGAGAAAACTAGAAAACTAACTAAAAAAAGCTAAAAAACATACAATTTTTTTTACAATTTTTTATAAAAAATCGCTATTTTTTATATATAAAAAATATTCAAAAAAAAAATTTGTTGTACTGCACATGTGCATTATATGTGTACTACACATGTGCAGTATATCCGTAATAGTGCACATGTGCAATACAACAAAAATAATTTTATTTTTATTTTTTTTTGTTGAAAATTTTTTTCCATGCATAAAAACTAGCGATTTTTTATAAAAAAAAATTGTGAAAAAAATATTTTTCTTAGTTAGTTTTTTTTTTCTCAACTAGTTTTCTTATGATCCATCCCCTATATAATATATATAGAGGGAGAGAATCATTAGAAAACTAAATCTAAATGAGAAAACTAGAAAACTAACTAAAAAGGCCTAAAAAAAGCTAAAAAACATACCAAATTGTTTTTACAAATTCTTATAAAAAATCTCTATTTTTTATATATAAAAAAATTAAAAAAAAATTGTTGTACTGCACATGTGCATTATATGTGTACTACACATGTGCAATACAACAAATCTTTTTTGAAAATTTTTTCCATACATAAAAAATAGTGATATTTTTATAAAAAATTGTAAAAGAAAAAAATGGTATGTTTTTTAGGCTTTTTTAGTTAGTTTTTTGGTTTTCTCATTTAAACTAGTTTTCTTATGATTCATCCCCTATATATAAAAAAGCCTAAAAACATACCAAATTTTTTTATAAAAAATCGCTATATTTTAGGCATGGAAAAAAAATTCAAAAAAAAATAATAAAAAAATAGTTTTGTTGTATTGCACATGTGCACTATTATGGTACACATGTGTAGTACACATATAATGCACATGTGCGCAGTACAACAAAAAAAAAATTTGAAATTTTTTTTATATATAAAAAATAATGATTTTTTTTATAAAAAATTCTAAAAAAAAATTGGTATGCTTTTTTAGGCTTTTTTTAGGTATTTTTCTAGTTTTCTCATTTATATGTAGTTTTCTTATGATCCCCCCCCCCCCCTCTCTCTCTCTCTCTATATATATATATATATATAGGGCCAGGATCATTTCAGAACCATAAATATTTACAGAACTCGCAGAACTCCTCAATAACAATCTTTTTATTTATATATTTTTATGTTTAGGATAATTTTATCATTTATTATGTGTATTTTTACGATTACATACATGTTAAGAGTAATTTTATCATTTTTTATATATAATTTTATAATTACACATATGTAAACTAGTTTTTTTACATATATGTAATTAGTTATGACACATATATATAATTTTGGCAATTAAACATATGTAAACTACTTTTAACATGTATGTAATCAAAGAAATACATATAATAGATGATAAAAAGATCCTAAATACAAAAACTTATATATAAAATGATTGTTTAGTAGGAGTTCTGGAAGTTCTGTAGTTATTTAGAGTTCTGAAATGAACTCAACCCTATATATATATATATATATATATATATTGATTATTCAATTTGCCAAAATTAAAAAAAATTACTAGGTGGGGTAGGTTCATCACCCATTTCCTTGGTTCCATTCTTGGAGGGGCATACTCCATGGACTATGACGTGGCACTGAGGTGGAGGGTCATCCTCCAAAGACTACCCTCTCCCATACCGAGTAGCCTAAGGGTATGGGAACACTCTTCAAAACGAGATCCCAGGGTCCAAACACTTCATTTACTGCCGGACCATGCCAATTTTTCCAAAATACAAAAAAATAAAGAAACGTGCTTGTTCACTTGCCATAAACATATAGTCTTCGAAAATGACAAAACCCGACGCACAAAGAAACACAAAAACACTAAAAAACATTTACACATGATCACCAATTCACCATTTTTTTATTTTAAAATGCAAACCCCTATCCCCCCCCCCCCCCCTCTATATATATAGGGGGAAGTTACTGTACAAATAAACTTAACGTACTAAACATACGAATTGCATGAAAAGGACAAAAGTAGGCGATGACATTTTTGTAATTATCATTATCAAAATTACTCTACAAATGATACTGTAGAGTAATTTTGATCTTTTGTCCAGTAATTTTGTAAAATGTTCATGTAGAGTAATTTTGGTCTTGTAGGGTAATTATCAAACCTAACCCCCCCCCCCCCCCCCCCCAAAAAAAAAGATCAAAATTACTCTACAGGATCATTTAACAAAATTACTCTACAAAATATCAAAATTACTCTACAGGATCATTTTACAAAATTACTCTACAAGATCAAAATTACTCTACATGATCATTTGTAAAGTAATTTTAAATTATATGTTGTTTGATAAACTTGCAGGGTAATTTTGATTCACTTGTAAAAGTAATTTTGATGCAGAGTAATTTTGATACACTTGTAGAGTAATTTTGATAATTACCCTACAAGAACAAAATTACTCTACAAGAACATTTTACAAAATTACTCTACAAGAACATTTTACAAAAGATCAAAATTTCTCTAGAAGAGTAATTTTGAAAGTTACTGATAATTACAAAAATGTCACCGTGCTTTTTTATCTTTTCCTCAGTTCGTTTGTTTTGTTCGTTAACTTTATTTCTGATCTTTATCCTATATATATAGTGGAGTTCCTCTACAAAGTGTGTTTTCCATACAAAGTGTAGGAAACGATCTTGACCATTGATAGTTGAGATCATCTTAGTTGCATTTTGCTAAGATATGTATCTTAAAAATAGGATGATTTAATAGATTGAGGGTAAATATGTCATTTAATTTGTTTTAAATAAGAAAATAATTTCCATAACATAAACCACCCCACCAGGGTCATTCCAACGTTTTTAGAGGCCCTAAGCAAACAACAAAATCGGGGCCCTTTAAAACTATATAAAGAAAACATTGATTTTGTGGTTGTTATCTAGGTTTTTATGTGAGTTGCACTCATATAATTTAGCCCCTAATTGGTATAAAGAAAACATCGGGGCCCGGTCGACATTACAATTCACGAGGTAAATGAAGGTAGGAGTCGACGATGACGGTCCAATTTTATGCCGAACCTACATTTTATTTGAAAAAGTCAAATTCATTAAAACTAAACAAGTGAAAGGTGTATGTTGTTTATAATATACAAATATTGATTTGACGTGAATAGTGAAGCTTTGACGGCCTACGGGTTTACCAATATATATAATAGGAATTTAAAATCCATTTATAAAATTAATTTTTTTTAATTTACTAGAGTTGTTTTATATCGCATAAGCATAATAACCATATTCTAAACTATTATAGAAACTATATAAAGGGTTTTTTTTTTACTTTTAACTATTATTATTAAAAACTGCTTAAATATTTTTTTATAGTTTTGTAAAGTTAAATTCTTAACCAAAGGCATATAAAAGAAATCAGAGGTATATATATATATATATATATATATATATATATATATATATATATATATCTATACTACTTTATAAAGCATATTAGAAGGATAGAATGGTCTTTTGCCACTTTACAACTCTTTAAAGCCCAATGTACACACCTGTTAAGCACAAGTGTTGAAAACTTGTTTTCCATGTTGAAAACTTGTTTTCCACCTGGTACCCACGCGGATCATATATGGGTTACCTTGACCCGTTTTTAGTTTAATGGATCCTATATAAAGTTTCATTCAATCTATCTATCCACATATTTCGTTTCATCCATCCAGACACTCACGTTTCTCTACAAACCCTAACCCTAACCTTCATTTCCTCCACCGCTCCTCCACCGCTCCTCCACAACTCCTCCATCGTTGACGACATCAGATCCGACACCAGATCCGACACAACATCGATTTCTATGGCTTCTTTCCCGGTGGCTTTACAAGATCCAACACTATCTCAAGAGATCCGACACTATTTCAGGGTAATGTTTCAGATCTTTCTTTATTGTTACCATATCTTATTTATTTTTTTGTTATTTGAATCTTCAATGGGTAATGTTTCAGATCTTTCTTTTGGTTGTGGGTTCGTCAACGATGGTGCTTGTGGTAGATCTGTTATTTGTAGGAGATCCGACACTATTTCAGGGTAATGTTTCAGATCTTTCTTTATTGTTACCATATCTTATTTATTTTTTTGTTATTTGAATCTTCAATGGGTAATGTTTCAGATCTTTCTTTTGGTTGTGGGTTCGTCAACGATGGTGCTTGTGGTAGATCTGTTATTTGTAGTAGATCTGTTCTTTGTAGTAGATCTGTTCTCGGTTAACGAGGGTTATTTGTAGTAGATCTGTTCTTTGTAGTAGATCTGTTATTTGTAGTAGATCTGTTATTTGTAGTAGATCTGTTTTTTGTGGTAGATCTGTTCTTTGTAGTAGATATGTTCTTTGTAGTAGATCTGTTCTTTGTAAGTAGATCTGTTCTTGATTTTTTGTTTAAATTTATAGAATTTGACTGTGGTTAACGAGGGTTTATTTTTTTTGTTTAATTGTTTAAATTTTTTGTAGTAGATCTGTTCTTTGTAGTAGATCTGTTGTTTGTAGTAGATCTGTTCTTTGTAAGTAGATCTGTTCTTGATTTTTTGTTTAAATTTATAGAATTTGACTGTGGTTAACGAGGGTTTATTTTTTTTTTGTTTAAATTTTTTGTTTATTAACCAGGGTTTATTTTTTTTGTTTAAATTTTTTGTTTATTTACTAGGGTTTATTTGACTGTGGTTTAATTTTTTTGGTTACTGGTTTGGATATTTTGTCTGTGATTGTTAGGGAGTTCATTAAAAATGTTTTTTAGTTGGATAAGTCCAAACTAGGGTTACTGGTTTAGTTGTTGAAAAAATTATTTGAATGTTATTTAAATTTTTTATTAATATTTATATTTATTTGAATGTTGTCTATGAGGGACATGGTGGACCGGAGACGTCAAGATTCGTTAACGAGAATCTGTTTGCTAATCTCAAGACTTCAAAATGGGTTGACCCTGATTCTGCAGACAAAGCGTAACCGGTCTGACATTCAAGAGGTAGGGTTTAAATGCACTTATAATATTAGTTCACTTGAATGTGTTTTGATGATAATTTTTAATTGGATTTCCAGGTGTATTACAGTGAAGAGACACATAAGTTTTCAGTGTCAGCAATAGAGGAAAGTGTGAAGTTAGAAGGAAGAATGACCTTTCCTCTTTGGACAGCACTTACATAGTTGATCATGTGTTTTTCTGTGAACGGCTTTATGATCCCGATAAGGGATCTCTCAAGCAGGTAGTTTCACCTGTCCATTCTATGTCTAATAATGTAACAAGTCTTTTAAAACGACTTCGAACCTATAAATTTCACATTAATTTCCAGTTTTGAATAGAGCCAAACAATATTTGAAGTCAAGCGTTTGTCGTTTTTCAGTTGCTGCAGATCGAATCTCCCAAGACTTCAAAATGGGTTGACCCTGATTCTGCAGACAAAGCTTAACCGGTCTGACATTCAAGAGGTAGGGTTTAAATGCACTTATAATGTTAGTTCACTTGAATGTGTTTTGATGATAATTTTTAATTGGATTTCCAGGTGTATTACAGTGAAGAGACACATAAGTTTTCAGTGTCAGCAATAGAGGAAAGTGTGAAGTTAGAAGGAAGAATGACCTTTCCTCTTTGGACAGCACTTACATAGTTGATCATGTGTTTTTCTGTGAACGGCTTTATGATCCCGATAAGTGATCTCTCAAGCAGGTAGTTTCACCTGTCCATTCTATGTCTAATAATGTAACAAGTCTTTGCAATTTCTGATGTCTTTTTGCCTTGACATTTAGTCAGCTCTACTTCCTACTACCATCAGTATGGTTGCACTTTATAAGCTATGTTTGGATATTGGGACCAAATTTAAAAGAAAGAAAATCATTGCAATGAAGGCTGGCATAAAACTGGTGATATCGGGCGGATAGACGCTAATGGTAATCTATGGCTCATTGGGCGCATGAAAGGGCGTATCAAAAGTGGAGGCGAAAACATGTATCCCGAAGAGGTAAGCATCACCAAATTACGAAAGCTGATTTAACTGGTATAAGTTAGGTTTGAAATTTAACTGTATTCAGTTTGACATAACCAGGTGTTAATATGTAGAATTTGTGTTAAAAAACAATAATGATATATAATAATGTTACTATTCATAATCTGTATTATATATTATTATTTTAATTTATTGAACAAGTCCTGTGTAAATGCTTATATAATTATAATTGTTTTAGTCATTTAGTGATCCACAGAAAACAGTATGTCACTAGACAATATTATACGAATTCTGCCCATAAAAAAACTTTAGATAGCTATATACTTATATCATGTTATCTTTTTTATAGTTACAACCACCAGTATGCTTAAAAGGCCTTCTCCGAGACCCCATTCATTCAACTACACTTCAAATCGCAGTGGAATAGCCATAGTGTGCTTCACTTCAGGTACTCGACTACTCGGTTTTGGATAATGGTTTTCATTATGTCTCACATGTACAAACCGATTTAACGTATTTCGCTTTTAGGGACTACTGGGTAGCCAAAGGGGGTCATGTTAAGCCATTCAGCTTTAATCGTACAATCTCTGGCCAAAATCTCTACATTTGTTTATAACGAGGATGATGTACATATTTACGGTAAATAATTTACCCTTCAACTTCATGTGCAAATAGAGGAAATTTTTAATGATAATTTTGATGATAATTTTTACCCTACATTAGTTCACTTGAATGTGTTTTGATGATAATTTTTAATTGGATTTCCAGGTGTATTACAGTGAAGAGTCACATAATCGTCTAGCCACGTTGAATATTTTTGCTGGTTGCGGTGGCTTATCTGAGGGTTTACAAAAAGCTGGTAAGTGGTAACTACTTGATTTTTTTCTTTTATTTGCTTTTTTTGGATCTCTACTGACATGTCAGCATGTTTACTTACAAGCGCATCAAAAAATTTCGTTTCATATCTTATTTATTTTTTTGTTATTTGAATCTTCAATGGGTAATGTTTCATATCTTCCTTTTGGTTGTGGGTTCGTCAACGATGGTGCTTGTGGTTTAATTGACTGTGGTTTAATTTTTTTGGTTACTGGTTTGGATATTTTGTCTGTGATTGTTAGGGAGTTCATTAAAAATGTTTTTTAGTTGGATAAGTCCAAACTAAGGTTACTGGTTTAGTTGTTGAAAAAATTATTTGAATGTTATTTAAATTTTTTATTAATATTTATATTTATTTGAATGTTGTCTATGAGGGACATGGTGGACCGGAGACGTCAAGATTCGTTAATGAGAATCTGTTTGCTAATCTCAAGAGTAAGTTCGGTTAAACGGTTTCAAGAATTCGATTCGATTGTGCAAGTGTGAAACTTTATAAAGTATTTGTTTATTTTGGTTCAGGATTTGCGTCTGAGGATCAAGATATGTCTGCGAATGTTATCAAGATATAGCGTCTGTGGGCTTTTTAAAAGGTCTGTTTATCATATAAAAGTTATATGTTGTGTTGGTTAAGAAAATAAAAAGAACTGTGTTTATATGAATTGAATTCCAAGTTCGGCTTTTAAAACGACTTCGAACCTATAAATTTCACATTAATTTCCAGTTTTGAATAGAGCCAAACAATATTTGAAGTCTGATCCTGATATGAATTTCCCAATTGACAATTTTTGAAGCGTCGTTTTTTATAAATTTATTATTAAAATAATGCTTAAAATTATATTAACCAATCTATACTACTTTATAAAGCATATAGGAAGGATAGAATGGTCATTTGCCACTTTACAAGTCTTTAAAGCCCATTGTACAAACCTGTTAAGCACAAAGTGTTGAAAACTTGTTTTCAACACCTGATACCCACGCGGATCTTACCCGGATCAACTTGACCAGTTTTTAGTTTGATGGATCCAATATAATGTTTCTTTCACTCGCTTTCTAAACCCTATTTCATTTCATCCGCCGCTCCTCCTTTCTCTCACTTCTCACTGGTGATTTTCAATTTAGGTTTCTTACCTCCTGTGGTATGAGCAAGATCTCACCAGATCCAACAATGGTGTGGTCTGTAAAAGTGGTCGAGGCAAGTTCCAACAACCCGAGGTAAGTCCGACAACCTCCTTTGATTTGTTTAGGTCATGCCCTTTAGGGTTTTTTGTTGTTTTGCTGAATGTTTTCTTAGATCTACCGGACCACCATCGACTTTTAGGGTTTTTTGTTGTTTTGTTGTAGATGAAGATGGAGCGGTGGAGATACACGAGCCAGAAGGATGAAGCTTTGCAGATCTGAGTTTTTAGCTACATTTAAGAACGGTACAAACAACATTCTTGCGTCAATCAGAAGGATGAAGCTTCGGTGTAGTTAAAATCAGGTAGGTTTTTTCTATTTTCTACCAAAGGTTTTCTCAGATCTACCGGGTTACCCTTAATTTTTGACATTTTTGGTTGATTTGTTGTAGATGAAGATGGCAAGCAAAACTTTGCAGATCTAAGACTTTTTCTTTCTCTAATAACTTTGCAGGAAACATGCAGAGCTAGGGAAGATGACAAGCCCGGATTTGATAGGTTTGCTTCGGTATAGTTGCAATCGGTGGATGAAGATGGAAATCAGGTAGGTTTTTTCTATTTTCTACCAAAGGTTTTCTCAGATCTAAGGTGCTACCGTTAATTTTTGATGTTTTTGGTTGTAGATGAAGATGGAGTGACGGAGATGACAAGCAAAACTTTGCAGATCTGAGTTTTTATGGTTGTAAACCCTATATATTTTTACGAATCTTCTAATTTGTTTTCGAAATTTTTTATTTTTTTCAGTTGTTTAGTGGATGATTGTGGCATTAGGTTCATCTTAGATGTGATTTCTTGTATGTTGAAGGCTATGATGATCCAGCTCTCCGTTTTAGCAGGCCTGTTAACTTCATATGCCCATCTTTATTTGTCATTAGTTTCGTTTTTTGATTGGATTAATTGTTGATTTCAGGGTGCAAGTTAAGATGCACGTGCAATGCTCTTGATGAAAGCTGTTACTCAATCGACTGGTTGTACGCAGCCTTGGTGGCATAGGATTAAAGATGGTGTCGTGTTGTCTTTTGGTTAATCTAATGGTGTTGGTGGTGATACGGATTCGCCTATAGTTCCACAATCTGGTATATGTTAATGGAGTTTATTTAATTAGATGCCTGCGGGTTAACAGATCGGTTATTTCTCACTGTACTTAATATTTATGTTAATATGCCTGTGGGTTCTCTTTGATTTTGTCTCATGGGGCGTGTGTAAACTATAAGCTTCTTGAAGATGCGTTTAATTTCGAAATTATATTTTTTGTATCTGTTGTTTTTGTTTTGTTAGGTGTCTGCGTATGAAAGAATGCTAGCTGGCATGTACAGGCTTGAACGTTTGGCCATCAGCATGACTCATCCAGCCGATCTTTCTTCCGCAGAGCCGGTCTTTCTTCCGCAGTGAATCAGCTGCCCGATGAGGCAATCGCTTTAGTTGCTGTATCCCACATCGAGCGAGAATTACAAATAACCCCCTGGAATTTAGGCAGCAACTTTGTCGCGTGTACAAATCAGGTATATTTCACTCTCTCTGTTTAAATCTTGTGTAAGTGAACTCAAATCGGAATATTCATGAATATCTATTTGGCTGAATCTTGATTTGTATTAATTTTTTCAGGACAAAGGAAATATTGAGCGGTTGGAAATTACCGGTGTTGGTGATCCATTTGGCAGAGGCTTCTTGAAGATGCCTTTAATTTCGAAATTATATTTTTTATCTGTTGTTTTTGTTTTGTTAGGTGTGCGTATGATAGCATGCTAGCTGGCATGTACAGGCTCAAACGTTTGGGCATCAGCATGACTCATCCAGCCGGTCTTTCTTCCGCAGTGAATCAGTAGCCCGATGAGGCAATCGCTTTAGCTGCTGCATCCCACATCGAGCGAGAATTACAAATAACCCCCCTGGAATTTAAGCAGCAACTTTGTTGCTTGATCACGAGGTAAGTTAAGATAAAATCACTTGTTGAATATGGTGTATTTTCATTTGCTTTATTTTTAAATAATTCTGAGCAATCTAGATTAAAAAAGAAATCGTTTGAAACTCTTAAAATTTCTGTGAGTTACACAACATGAAATTTGTCTCTTCTGTAGTTTTATAAATCAAATTAATGAAAAGAAAAAAAACCTTAATTTTAAAATTTGAGATCTGATGGCTGGGTCGATTGAAGATAGCGAATTTTGGGTGGTCTGTTCAGTCAAAAAACAAGAGACACACAATGTGTGGAACATTAGTTATGGTGGATCTGAAGGCAAGGGTTTTTATTTCAATATCCTATTGCGATTTTCAGGTTATTTGATGATAAGGGACACAGAAGTTATGGTGGATCTGAAGGCAACAGAGGTGGATATGGAAATCGACGGCCGTGATGCAATAGGATACCGGCAGGTATTTGGGTGACCAGAGTATGACGTTCTAGCTTTTCCCAATGATATATATAACTTCTGTAAAGATTTTACTTTATTTCAAATCTTGGGGCTTCCATTTTAATTTTTTCCTAATTTTATAATTTTGGAGGATACGTAACTTGCATTTTGTAGGGTGGATTTTGGATCAGACTTTGTTTGGTTCAAAAACTGAATTGTTTTGTTTGTATCTGTGTTAAATTCTTTGGTGCTTAAAACCTACTAGATTTGTATCAGTTGAGTTTGACTTTTAAGTCATGAAAGAGTTTTTGAACAAACTGGATTTGTTGTTTTGGTTGAGATGTTGAAATCGAGATTGGGCGAATTTCGTTTTTTTACTTCAACCAATTAAATGTCAATACTATAATTAAAGGTCAAGATCTTTTTGTTCAGTATGGTATTCTTAGTTCCTTTTACTCCACTTTTTTTGCGGCTGCAAAGCTAGCATTGGTTAGGTTGACCATATTTGGGCACGTCTCATGTGGCAATTTCAACCTATTTGTTTATGTGTAGATTAATTTATATTATGTTTCTACTAATTGTTACTTCAGATCTCCGAAATGGGACCCATTAGAGATAAAATATAACCTGAAATGACCCATTCGTAAGTATTGAACCAAATTGCTATTTAAGTTGTTAATCTACAGTTGTCTGAATGGACTTATATGCGTTACCACTTGCATACACTGATATATGTAGCTTTTAAGCTAGAGGCATCATTTTTACCTCAGTTACTAAATGTCTGAACGGTTTGATTTGGATTCGGTTTCATGTCAAACGGGTCAAATAACTGAAATATAGCTAAAACGGGTCTATGTCATATGGGTTGGAAAACGGCCAAAGACTGTTTATAATGCGTTCAACCATCCAAGTTGTTTTTATTGAGTGTTCTGTAATCACATATATAATACACTAATTATTTACATAAGATTTCAAAAGAAAGTGTTTTGCGGGTCCACTAAAACCGACCCACAATATATATCCCACTGAAACCTGGGCGCATTACTACAGAGTTAAACCACCTTAGTTGACACATAATTTTATGATGGTTACTATCTACTCTTGCTACTACAGGTCCTTCCTATTATACTTGATGTTTGAACCATCAACGAAAGCTTCTACAAGAGCATCTATTTAAGTAGCCACATATTCAAAGTCAAAAGAAATTCATACGTTAGCCATGTGTAACCCAACTAAACCACACATTTGAAAACAAGGAACGTTATAATCTTTGTATTGTCTTCCCATTTAGTATTGCTTTAAATTAAATTAAAGATATTTAATTAGAATCAACGGAAAATAACACTGTCGAAAATCTAACAGAAAACGAGTACAATGATGTAATATGTCCACTCTGCCAATCACACTTATACATTTAGTACCTTGGTGAACAATTGTTTTTGGTTTTGTTATGATCTATAAAGCTTATGACGCACCGATGCTACAAATAAAAAAAGCTAAAAGTACTATACAACATATCATGAGAGGATTGATAAACTAACAAAAAAACGTGTACCGTGTAGTAATATGTAACGCCTGCCGCATCGCGCGGGTAGAAGTCTAGTATATATATATATATATATAGGGTAGGGCTATATAGAAAACCCTATCTATATAAAAAACCCTAGAAAACCCAACCTCCCGACATTTTTTTTTTGAAAAAAATAACACATGTTATATACATGTTTTTAAGAGTTTTGGGCCAAAAAAATCAAAAAAGCGCCGAAGGGATAATTTAAAAAAAAAAATTTCATCAATTTATGTCTTTTGTGCCTAACACATGTTAGGCACTGAAATTTGTTTATTTTTTTAAAAAAAATCCCTTCGGCGCTTTTTTGTTTTTTTAGCCCAAAACACTCTAAAACATGTATATTACATGTGTTATTTTTTTCAAAAAAAAAATGTCGGGAGGTTGGGTAAAAATGGGGGGAGATTTGGGTTTCTAGAGTTTTCTACCTAAATAGGGTTTTCTGTCTAGCATTGTCCTATATATATATATAGAGAAAAAATATATCGTACATTACGGCTTAACGTACTTCACGTACAACAACGTGCGTGATTTGTTCTATAACATGCGTGATTAATGTTTTCAATATGCGTGATTAGTGTGTTTCAACATGCGTGATTTTGGATTTTTGAGTTATAACGTGGGTGTTTTTAAAATGAACATGCGTAATTACCTGTCGTACGTGATGTACGTTAACCCGTAATGTACGTTAACCTTCCTATATATATATATAGGGGAATGTTCAAATGAAAACCACTAGTTATTGTGAAAACTCGAAAACTAATTAAAAAAGCCAAAAAAAACATACCAAATTTTTTTTTGCATACCAATTTTCGCAGGTTTATGCATAAAAAAAATAAAAAAAAAATTTGTAGTGCACATGTGTAATACTACAGATGTGTATGTGTAGTACAAATTTTTTTTTTTGAAAAAAAGTTTTTTTTATATATAAAAACCTGAGATTTTTATAAAAAAAATTGAAAAAAAAATATTTTTTTTGTGTGTTTTTTAGGCTTTTTTTAGTTAGTTTTCGAGTTTTCACAATAAAAGTGGTTTTTATTTGAACCATCCCCTATATATATATATGGTAGAGTTCTAGAGTGAACACTAGGTTGAGAGTGAACCGTGTGAACTAATATAGGCCTTTGGATTACATCATCTAGAGATTTTTAAAAAATTGCAAGATTGTAATTATAATGTTGTAAGCCCCCTTTAAAATAATTGACAGAAGGGTATTTGCGTCTTTTGTAAATTGCATTTATTAAACAATATAATCAAAATCCCTAAAATCTCGCTAGTTTCCGTATATACAAGATACACAGCTGTTAGTGTATACGCATGTGTACAGTCTCGCTAGTATCAGTTTATACAAGATACACAGGTGTTAGTTTATACACATGTGTACAGTCTCGCTAACTATCAGTTTATACAAGATACAAAGTTGTTAGTTTATACACATATGTACAGTCTTTTATACATTTGTGTATTATATTCAGAAATTGTTACATATGTGTACATTAACAACATATAGTATATTAGGCATGCACACGAGTAAATTCATATAAAAATTATGAAATTAATGAACACGAAACATATCACATGTATGCAAAAATAAATAACTTCATCACATATTCAAAAAAAAGTTAATGCCCAAATTATAATTATTACAATTTCAATCTCTGAGAAATTTTTTTATAATTATTGAAAATTACAAAAAGTTAAAAACAATGTATTATGATATTTATATATACGGATAATAAAAGAAAAACAAATATTCAAGTTAAAATAAAAACAAAATCTATGTATAAAGAAATGATGGAGAAATAATTAAAAATGAGAGAGAGAGAGAATTAAGAGATTAGAAAATTAAAGGATTTTAATTAAACATACTTGGCTAATGTTAATCTTACCTTTTTAATCTAAAAAATGATCAAGGGCCAAGATTATGTCCACTCTCAAAAAGTTGTTCACTCTTGATCCTAATCCTCTCTCTCTCTCTCTCTCTCTATATATATATATATAGGGAGGAGCTCATGCGAGAACCACCCTTATTGCGAGAACCGCGAGAACCAATGTGAACACAACCTAAAATAGCTAAAAAAACCTAAAAAAATCTAACCCCCCCCCCCCCCCCAAGCTAAATGCTAAAAACTAAAACCCCAAAAAAACCTAAAAAAACCCTGACCCCCCCCCCCCCCAAAAAAAAAAAAAACCTAAACCCCCTCCCCCACCCCCCCCCCCCCCCAAAACCTAACCCCCCCCCACCCCCAAGCTAAAATGCTAAAAACTAAACCCCAAAAAAATCTAAAAAAATAAAAAAAAATCTAAATTTTTTTTTAAGCCTGCATGGATAAATACGGGGAGCATGCTGTTCATTGTAAGGAGCTCCCTGGTTTCAAATCTGCCGTAAAGCCTGCATGGATAAATACGGGGAGCATGCTGTTCATTGTAAGGAGCTCCCTGGTTTCAAATATCGGCATGACTGGGTGAGGGATGTTTTGGGGGACATCTTGAGGAGAGCAGGGATTTCTGCGAAGAAGGAGGCCCCTGTGAATTTCCTTACAGACCCCATGGAAGGGAGATCTACACTGAGACCAGCGGATCTGCTCGTCTTTGGCTGGGCGGGAGGGAAACATGCTTGTGTGGATCTCACAGGAGTCTCCCCCTTAGCTGGTTTAAGGGAAAGCGGGTTTGTAGCAGGACAAGCTATAACGAGAGCAGAATCAAAAAAGGTGGATAAACACGCTAAAGCATGTGCTGATAACCAACATGCATTTGTCCCCTTCGCCTTCGACACCTTTGGCTCCCTAGCTCCAGAAGCTATCCGTTTGTTGACTAGGGTCCAAAAGGTTGTCCATAACAGTTGCTCATCAACAGGGGGGCAGGGGTTTGTCTTTAATAGGCTAGGGTTTGCTATTCAGAAAGGGGTAGCGGCGCAGCTTGTTGCTCGCTTACCTGCGATATTGATGTAAAGTACACTCTATCCTATTCGTAATAACTTCAAAACCGCTACTTTTAGTGGCAAAAAAAATGTTTTTTAAATTTTTTTTTAATTTAATTTTTTTTCCTCGAAAAGTAGCGATTTTTATATAAAAATATTAAAAAAAAAATTTGTGTGATTTTTAGCTATTTTTAGGCATTTTAGATTGTGTTCACATCGGTTCTCGCATTAAGAGGTGGTTCTCGCATGATCTTCTCCATATATATATATATATATATGGTAATGTTCATTTGAGAAGCACCCTTATTGCGAGAATCGCGAAAACCAATGTGAACACAACAAAATACCTAAAAAAACACAATTTTTTTAATATTTTTCTAATAAAAATCGCTATATTTCGTTACAAAAAAAAAACTTTTTTTTCGAGTAACAGTTATGGATGCACATGTGCATATGTATCATTTTTTGGACAAATTCCGTAATATATTACTAGGAGTAGAAAAATACACTTTCATTTACATTACAATCTGTAATACACTACTTTTTACATTACCAATATTAAGAATGCACATGTGCATCATTATGTATAACCATCATATAACGTGTTTTGGTACAAAAAGTTTGTGATTTTAAATGGTGAAGTAGGCCCATATACATGTATTTTGGTTAGTTATATATAGTGGTTGATGGTTTGATTATATTTGTCACTTTATGATGTAATATGTTGTTTGGATGGTTTAAAGGGTGTTGATATACATGTAATAAAGTGAAATATTGGTAATAGTATTGTATTATGGATGGTAGGAGGCAATGGTATTGTATTGCGGATGGTAAGAGGTAATGGTAGTGTATTATGGATGGTATGATAGATGAAAGGGAAATTGTATTCAAAGTGGTGTACCAAAACACGTTATAACATGTTTATACATATAGATGCACATGTGCATTTCTAGTGTTGTTAATGTTATAACAAGTTCATACATATAGATGCACATGTGCATTTCTAATATTATTAATGTAGAAAGTAGTGTATTATGAATGGTAGTGTAAATGAAAGTGTAATTGTCTGGAAAAAAGAATGCGTCGTTTTTTTATGGAATGGTGGTTCTCAAGGTTCTATTCGATCTAAAGTGGCCTGGAAGGAGGTTTGTTTGCCGAAAGATGAGGGTGGGTTGGGTATTCAAAGAAAATTTCGGATGTAAATAAAGCTCTTATGACATCCCATATCTGGAGCATTATTAATAATCGTCAATCCCTGTGGGTGCAATGGATTCACTCTTATAAATTAAAAGGTAGAAGCTTTTGGGAGGTGCAATGTTGTGGAAACGTTAGTTGGGGATGGAGGAAGATCCTTTCTATTCGTAATCAGGTCCGTCCTTACATATGGAAGTCCATTGAGAGTGGGTGCCAAACGAATGCTTGGAGTGACAATTGATGTATATGCAGCCCCCTTCGTTCATTTATAACACCAAGAACAATAGCTGTGACATCTGTGTATTTTGATCCTTGTACTGCTCCAAACAACTTTGTATTTAATAAGATATGGTGTTTTAATTTCAATATTTGTTTAATTATTTGTGACATTGTACATTTTCAATCATTGTTCAATTCCGAACTCTCAAACCTGTTCTGGAAGTGAAATCGTAAACCGTTACGTGAACGTAATCAGTTTAACACAACGTACACTCCGGGACACTGACAGAAGCCAAACATATCCTAAATACCCTTTACATAACTTAGAAATAAGTTTCAAAGGATTCGGTATGGCAAAAACATGTTTATTCGAACTTTAGAACTAATTGCAACAAAACTGCGAAACGAACGTTGGTTACCGCCCGGATAATATTTAAATCCTAAAAATATTCTGTTATGGTTAAAATTTTATTATTAATCAGGTTCGTGTTGAAAAATAAATTAAAACGCTTAAAAACGTTATTTTTCAAGTTTAAGCGCGTACCACGTGTTACTGCGCAACACAGTGCTTATACTGCAAAACGCGGACAACGCAGCCAGTCTCGGCAACTGATATTTTTGATATAAAAATAATTATTTTAACTTATATTAAGTTTACTTGGTGTTTGATTAGTCATATGTGACTTCCGGCGTCCAAAAACGTTACCGAATCGCTAAAATACGTGTTTTTCAATGTATACTAGAATGGGTTGTTCATGGGTTAATTTTATGTGTTACAATGTGTTACGTGTTTTTATAATATGTGCATGATGACATGTTAATACTTGACAAGATTATGTGTATTACGATATTTATTTTATGTCACAATAAGTATATATATTACGACGCGCAAATCGTAGATGTATTGCTTATAACATAATAAGGGTCACCAATAAAATCGTTCAAGTCGCAAAGTTTTTAATATATATATATATATATGTATATATATATTCACACCAATATAATAAAAAATAATAACTTTTCTAGAAAATCTCAAAGTTATGTGAAAATTCTAAGTATCTGAGAAACTTATGTATTTTGTGGGGTTTTTATTATTAAATCGTTCCTATTTAATTTAGGACGAATAAACCATTTGAGGGATTGTGTTAACATATAAAAACGTACCCAAAGGTGAGTACATAGTTCCCCTATTTTATGTTTTCAAATGTTTTGGGGTGAAGCATATGTGCATAACTTTACTTTACATTTTCATGACATTATACATTTTTTTTATTACATATTACATATAATACATCATTTCAAAGACATTTTTATGGTATATTGACTTAGTATACCTAACATTTGGTTTCAAAGACATTTTACTTGGCATATTGACTTAGTATGCCTATTACATGGTTTTACAAAGACATTTTCATGACACGCTTACATTGAAAAAGACATTTGGTATGTTAAGTAGTACATTCATTAACATTGATCACGCCGCTCGGTAGTATGTAAAAGCGCTATAGGACTTGACAAATCCCGTTCCCGCTTTCTAGGTATTTCGTTAGGGGAATGACAGAATCCGAATACATTTTTGATAAATTCCTGATCCTGATAAGGGTTTATCCGACAGTCTCAAGGCTTGAGTGTATACGATAGACAAACCATATAAATGTTCATATCAATAAAAGCAATGGTTTTCAAAACATAACTTTTGTTTTAAACTTTTGTTTATTCAAAAACTTTGTTTTGAACATGACATTTGATTACATAAGACATTTGTTTATACATGACATTATGCATTTGGCTTGAGTAAATACTATTTATTCGCCATACAAGACATGGTTGATACTGGACATTTGACATTGGACATTGGTTATACATGACATTGACATATTTTATACATATTATTTTCATTTGGTTATTTACTTAACCATACATCATTCTTTTATATCATTTGATTTTCATATGATTTTATAAAAGAAGACATTTTTATAAGGTTTATGACTACTTTTCGTTAAACATTTCTTTTAACCTTTAATGTCATGAATCTTCAACACTAAACCTATGCTACTCACAGGCATTTTTATGCTGACGTATTTACTTTCACATATGTTTCATGAGCGAATAATTGATGTCATCAAGCTTCACTTAGGGCGACTTGGGCCTTAGCAAATCTAAAATCAAGAAAGTTATCGTCTTTTATGTTATGTGTTACGTTTGAACTAAGACAATGTAATAATTTAAGCTTGTAAAACTTAACTTTAATTATCATGTGTTTTGAAACAATAATTCTGCCACAGCACTCCCCGACGTTTCCGCCGCGGTTTCGTTGTTTTACATGGTCAGGTTGTGACGATAGCGAATGCTGGTTTTAATCTTAACACAACGGTTGCCGAGCTTATTGGAGAGAATGGTCAATGGAGATGGCCGCAGGCTTGGTATGATCTTTATCCGGTACTTATCAATGTTGCTAATCCTCAGTTAATTAATGATACAGATGATCGGGGAAGGATCCAGAAGGGAAAACCCGTTATTTTGGGTCCTGCGAGGCTTGGAATAACCTTCGGACTAGAGATAATAAGGTAGAGTAGGTCAGTGGTTTGTGTTGGTGCATACGTCTGTCGACTTCGTCTTATATCGAGTCTAGTATTAGAATTGTTAGATCAGGGCGTGATGTACGAGAAAATAGGATTTTTTAGGTTGTTTTAAAGGTAATTTCGCTTGAAGGAAGTGATTCCGCTTGAAAGTAACAAGTGACACTTTCAAGCGAAATCAACATGAGAAAAATTTCGCTTGAAATGTTACCTGTCATCTTCAAGCAAAATCCCATCTCCTATATATACCTTTCAAGCGGATTCATTTGTAACTCTCATCATTCCGGTAACGAACTGCTGCCGAAGCGTCATTTGATCTGTAAACTGATTTTAATCATTACACAAAACGTTTAATAGTGAAACAAGTTGTTTTTCATGTCTGTTTCTTAGTTTCCGCCTCTGAAACAGACTAGAGCTCTTCCGATTGACTCGTTTGGGTCACAAATCAATCCTACAAGTGGTATCAGAGCTCAGGAAGAAGAGTTCTTGCCAAAACAGCTTCATTTTCTGACTTCTACACCTTCTTTTTGAAATTGAAATAGTTTTCACGGTCAAAAAGTTCTGAATTTCACATATTGTGGTCAAAAATGTGTTTTAAGTAATCCTTGAAAGAATTGGACATTAATTCGGCTTAAAACTGGTAAAAATACCTTATTCCGCTTGAAAACAGATCGAATTGTGATGACGTCAGCAGCTTTCAAACGAGATTAGCTTGAGATTCCGCTTGAAATACGGTATTTCGCTTGAATTTTTGACCGGATTCCGCTTGAATTCGTTGATTTCGCTTCAGAAGGGTTGTTTCGCTTGAGTTGCTTCAAGCGAAATCTGTTATTTCACTTCAAGACATTATTTCGCTTGAAATTGTGGTGGGTCAAGCGAAATCAGGGATTTTGCTTCAGGTTGATTCCGCTTCAGATTGTAGTTTCGCTTGAGACAGTTATTTCGCTTGGATCAGTATTTCGTTTGAGATTTGTATTTTTGTGAAAAATTATTCCGAAACATGGACGAGGATTTCTACAATGCATTTGCTACACCGATTGCTCCAGTTACAGCTGTTGAAACTGTGTACAATGAGAATGAGACAGGAACTTATCAGAAACCGCCGAAGCTCATGTACATTGAAGATTTTCAAGGATGGAGAAATCGATTCGAGAACTAGGTGCAAGCTTACAAATTTGATGCATGGTGTTCATTGTTGAAAGATTATGAAAAACCAAAGAATGAACGTGGGATTGAAAAAGCTATTTATGACTATTCAGAGGGTGACAAATTGAAATTTACAAGTGAGAAAATGATGATCAGTGTTCTTCAACAAGCGATTAAAGAAGATATATTTGTTTTGCTCCAACATGATAATACAGCTAAGTCAATTTGGGAAGCATTGATTCAGAAATTCAAAGGAAGTGCAGATATGATTAAAAACAAAAAGGCGTTATTGAAGAAATCGTTTGATATGTTTTCAGCTTTCGACCATGAAACAACAAAGCAGACCATTGATAGATATTGTCATCTAGTTTTGGAAATGAAAAGATTTAACATTGAGAAAGAGGATGATGCGTGGGTCGATAAACTAGCTGAAGCATTACCACAACATAAGTGGGGAACTTATTTGATGATTTTAAAACACACAAGAAAGTCTGAGAGTATGAATCTGGCACAGTTTATTCAAAAGATTGAAGAGCAGGAGCTGGATATTCAGAAAACTGCTATAATGACGAATCCAAATGCCAAACAAGATATCAGTTTGTATTATCGAGGGAACAAGTTTGAGGCTACCCCCAGTCCTAGCCCAAAGATCCAAACTGGTTTTAGTGCTGATAGTTCATCAGGAACAAAAAGTAGTAATGTGACACAGAGTGGTGGATCTTCGTCTTCATTTTCAAGCTTTGATCCGAATCCTACAACATCAAGTCCTCAACAACATAATTCAACAAATCTTCAATGCAACGTCACTTTGAATATTCAAAATGGTCAGAATTTGTCTCCAGAAATAGCCAAGCAACACATGACATCACTCGTTGCTATGTTGGAATCTTATGAGAGTTTGATTGCTGGCAAGATTGGAAATCCGATGCTTACAAAAGAAGATTATAACCAAATTGATGCAGAGGAACTTGAGTTGATGGATGTGAAGTGGTGTTTGGCTAGTGCTTGTAGGAGAGCAGAAAAGTTTCAACAAATTACTGGCAGAGATGAGTTTAGAGGAATGTCTACTTCTCAGTTAGGATTTGACAAATCAAAAGTTACATGTTTCCGGTGTAAAGGAAAGGGTCATTTTAAGAGAGAATGCACAAATAAAGAAGCAACTGGGAATCAAGACAAGAACAATTATTATCAGAAATCAATTTTTCATCAGATTGATCAACAATCTCAACAAAAAGAACAGAAAACTGCTCATGGAAAAATGATCGAAGATGCAAATAAGAAAGCTTATTTTGGGATAATAGATCAAGATGATGAGTTTGTTGCAGAGGGATTTAGCTGGGATAACTACATTCCACAAGGTTTAAGTCTAGCTGCAGAGAGTTTTAATTGGGATAAATATATTCCACAAGGCTCATGTTTTGTTGCTAGAATTCAGGGTGAAGATGAGACTAATCAGAAAAGAATCCCAATTTTTTCAGATCTTGGAAGTGATGTGGATACCGATGATGAGGAAGAATATCTCAACAAAGCTAGAAATGGCATAGACTCTACTAGTTTTAATTTGTTTTTTGCAGATAAAATGGAGATGTTGTATCAGAAGAAGATTGCCAGATTGTTGAAAGAGCTGGAAGCAGCAAGAATCCTAGTTGATGAAAAGGCAAAGACAGAATCTGAGGAAGCAAATGTAGAACTAGCAACTGAGAAGGTAATAGAGAAAATTGTTGAAGTGGAGAAAGTGGTGGAAAAATTAATTGAAGTCGAGAAAGTCATCGAAGTTGAGAAAGTTGTTGAAATAGAAAAGATTGTTGAAGTAGAAAAAGTAATTGAAGTCGAAAAGATAGTTGAGGTCGTTAAACCGTGTTTGAAATGTGAGGAATCTTGCAAACAATGTGAAGTGAAAGATAAGAAGATTGCTGATTTGGAGAAGATTAAAGAAGATTTACTATCCGATGTGAAGTATGTGAAGGAGTCGTATGATGTTCTAAACAAAACAGTTGATAGTCTGAAAAGAACGAATTCAGAAATTGAAAATGCTATGACAAAAATGAGTGCAACATTAATGACAAAGCAGAGCATCATAAATGAGTATATCGAAGACTGTGCTAAGCTGAAACAAGAGTTAGAACTTGAGAAGATTGAGAGTGAAAGGATTAAACGATTGTTGTTAAGCTATACAACATGTGATTATTTGATTGATCATGTTTATCCTACTGTTGCAGGTCTTGAAGTATTCATGGAGAAAAAGACTGAAGATACTGATACTGGTAAGAAACAAAGTGTCAAGTATAACAGATGTCCGCCCCGATACATGAAAGTTATTCTCCCAGAAAGCCAAATGAGGAACAATTAAATAAGGCTCTCAACATCAAGTTAAAGTTTGAAATCATTGATGAATTACCAGACAATATTGATGTTACATTCACAGCGTCTGACGCTAATCATGAGTCTGAGTTATTAAAGAAAGTTGTCGATCAGGTGTTGGATATGAATGAAGAGTCTAAGTCGGAGTCTAAGTCTGAAAGTTCGAGTTCATCAGAAAATAGTCCGATTTCACCAGTTAAAAGGGTATACAATAAAGAATTCTTGTTATCAAAATCTAATTTGAATGATGGATTAGTCAAAGTGGTTTATACTTTGAAAGATTCAGAAAAATTATATTCTGATGAGGAATTTCCAATAAGAAGTGTCAAAACTGAAATGATCAAACAGGTTTTCAAATTAACATAAATTAATATTTCTGAAATAAAAGATTTAAATCTTGCTGAAAAACCTAAAAAGTACACTTCAAGAGTTCAACAAAGATTGAACAAGAAAAAGGGTTACAGTTCTGGTTATGGTTTTCAAAAGAAACCAAACCATAACAGTAACTTCAAAAAGAAAGGTCTTGGTTTTAATTCTTCAGAAAATTATAAAAATGAGAAAAATTATAAACCAAAAACAACATTTGTTGTAGGAGGAAGTTCTGAAGATGAGCAGAAGAAACCATTCTGGAAACAGTCCAATCAAGAGTTTCTTGCTGAAGTAAAAAGGAATGTGAAGAAGTTTGCTCAAAGAGTTGATGGAAGAACATGCTTTAAGTGTCAAAAAGCTGGACACATTGCTTGGAACTGCCAAGAGTCCACTTATTCAAAACAGGGAGTGTTTTCTAACTCTGAAATGAGAAGGAAATGTGTTGATAAATCGATTGTGGAAGTTGGTGAAACTTCAAAACGGTTTTATAAAAGACAAGTTGATTTAAACAAACAAAAATGGATTGTAAAATCTGAAAAAAGTTCTGACAATGAATCTGATTCCATAAAATCAGAGGAGTCATGTGTTGAGAAAAAGGTTGATAATTCCGTTCCTGAGTTGAACGAGGAAAATTTTCCGCCATTGTCGAAAGATAATCTAAAATCAAAAGGTAGATTTGAGATATCAGGTCAATTCTTTGCTGATAAGAAAGAATTTGATGCTGAAAAGGTGTTTAATGGAAATGTTAAACATATTTTTGGAAAGATGGTTGGCAGGAAAGTGAAGGGTGCTAAAGAATTTTATAAGTCAAAATGTTGGTGGGATAGATGTGTACAAGAATCTCCCAAGGCTGGTCAGGCTTGGGGAAAAGTTTTTCCTAACTGAAAATTCTGACTTCCCGGAGCTCCCAGGTTGGTAAGAGTGGAGCAGGAATCGGTATCATTCTTGAAAGGTTTGGTTGGTAAATTTGCAGGTGATATCATTATATTGTTATTTTTTTTATTTACAAGTGGTTTTGAGTTGATGAGTGAACCTGCTAGTGGTTGAAAAAGGTTTTCATTTTCAAATGGTTAATCAAGGTCATTAAGATGAACTTGATTGGACTATTCTTACAAGTGGTATTTTGGTGAACAAAATGCTGAGTTTATCCCCTAACCTACAAGTGGTTTGAAAATCAACAAAACTTATTTTCTGGAAAAACCATTTGATTAAAACAAACTTAAGTGTTTTGAAATCACAATGGGAAAATAGTTTGGTGTGAGGGAGAGTTCTGATTGTTGATGCCAAGTGGATGGCGAATTGAAGTGATTTGATATCTGTTGTCATTTGCTTGTACAGTTTGTTTTCAAATTTTCTAAAATGTGTTTGCATTTTACGGGGAGTAAAAATTTTAGAAAATTCAAAAACATTAGAATATTTATAAAAGTAAAAAACATGATAAAATCAAAAATGAGTTTTGATGTATAAAAGAGGAAATGATAGTACATCAGTGGACGATCACGTCATGCTAAAGAAATGGAAAGTTAAATAGTGATAAACGGTCTCACTGATGATATGCCAGTAGGTTTTTGCACATTTAGTAGATTGTGACGAGATATAAACATAAATTTCAAACTTGCTTATATCGTGGGTAACATCTCTCGGATATATGGGTAACCCCCGAAATCTTGTTTGAAGGACCCCTCTTTCTGAGATACTAGGTCTTTATGCTTAGTGATATCTGGGGTGTTATCCCGGGACTTCTGATAACGCGGAAGCAATGGCCTAGTCCCCGGAGAATGCTTTACGCTTGCTTGAAATATAGCCTCCCCTCAGCATAAAAAATGATAAAACATTGCAAAATGCAAATCATGTGCTGTTGTAAAAAAGATCCTCTAAAGGGGACCCACCTAAAGTCGAGCCGTCATCTCTCTGTTGAACGGAAGTTCTGACCTGAGCTCTCACAGTTTCGCAATTAACCCCTTACAGATATCATCTAGGTATACTCACCTGTAAGACTGAATATTGGGATCTGGATACGGGAGTATATTCCGAGGTGGGACACGTGAATAAGTTTAAGTGCTTAAGACATTAATCTCGTATCTCGAAACAGTTGAACTTTGTGTGAAGATTTAACTGGATCAGTATACTGACAATCTAAGTGAATCGTTTAGAACTTAAAATGTTTAAAGCTTAACGGTGTTGGTGATTTGTTTCAGAAACTGATATGATCCTCTTACACAAACTCACAAAAATATTGTATGTAAATATTTCTTTACTGCATTTCAATTCTGTTATGTCAAAAATCCAAAAAGATTTTCGGTATGTTTTAGCATAAATTTTGTAAAATTCAAAAAGATTTTAGACGACTGATGTTGAAAAGCTGATTTTCAAAATTCTGAGTGCTGAACATGACGAACAGGTTTGGGAAAGTTTATTTGAAGATGTTTGAAATGAAAAATGAAATACATACAAGTGGTTCATCAGTGACTTACATGATAAATCTTTTTGTACGACATTTGAAAAAGATGTGTTTAGAGTGTATCTTCAAGTGGTTGGCAACGTTTCTAAATTTTTTATATCTTATCTATTATGAAACTTATGTTTTGGGTAGAGATAATGCAGGTAAGCCAGATTTCGTTCCTGAGCAAGAATTGAGCCAGGTCATGATCTTGGAACTGCTGATGCTGATTAACTTAAGGAATCAAGAGATCTGATCAAGAGATTTGAACAATTCAAAAGCCAGGCTACGATCCCTGCACAAGTTGAGGGGGAGTCTGTTAGTTAGAGAAAGAAAGATTTTGGAGAAAGGCAAAAGCCAGATAGAGATTCTGGAAGCCCGAAGACTGATAAAGACTGAAGACGTTGAAAACTCGACACTTAAGACTCGTCAACATCCGAGGGGGAGTCTGTTGGTGCATACGTCTGTCGACTTCGTCTTATATCGAGTCTAGTATTAGAATTGTTAGATCAGGGCGTGATGTACGAGAAAATAGGAGTGTTTAGGTTGTTTTAAAGGTAATTTCGCTTGAAGGAAGTGATTCCGCTTGAAAGTAACAAGTGACACTTTCAAGCGAAATCAACATGAGTGATTTCGCTTGAAATGTTACCTGTCATCTTCAAGCGAAATCCCATCTCCTATATATACCTTTCAAGCAGATTCATTTGTAACTCTCATCATTCCGGTAACGAACTGCTGCCGAAGCGTCATTTGATCTGTAAACTGATTTTAATCATTATACAAGAAATTTAATAGTGAAACAAGCTGTTTTTCATGTCTGTTTCTTAGTTTCCGCCTCTGAAACAGACTAGAGCTATTCCGATTGACTCGTTTGGGTCACAAATCGATCCTACAGTTTGGTTCGGCCAGTGCATTCCTAGACATCCGTTCCATTTGTGCTTGGCAATTAAGAACAAGCTGAAGACGCAAGATCAGATGGCTATTTGGAAAGCGGGTAGTGCAACTAATTTAAACCTCATGTGTTGTCCTCTTTAAAGATATGACCGTGATTCTAGAGACCATCTTTTCTTTCAATGCTCCTATGCTTCTAAAGTTTGGAACACTGTAAAGAAATTGGTTGATATGGGGACTGTAAATGATACATGGAGTTCGATCATGCAGTGGATGGAGCGTAACTCAATTCCAAGGAACCTAGACCACATTGTTTGCAATCTTCTTGTCGCGGCATCTCCGTACTTTATATGGCAAGAAAGGAACAACTGAATATTCTCACAAGTCCATCAGAGTGCAAGTATGGTGTCCCAGGTTATCATCAGCACGGTGTGGCTTAGGCTTATGGGATTTAAGATCGGTAGAGATCCGAAGCAAAGGAAGATTTTGGATAGACGGAAGATCTCGATGAAGAACATGGATAACGATCGGGGCTAGAGCGGATTTAGTTGTTTGTTTATTTGTGTTTGGGGCTTTGTTTCTCTAGCTGTTTTTCTTGGTTGTGTTTCATTTCGGGTTTAGGTTTGGTTTGGTTTGGTTTGTATCGTACTCTTGGTATGCCAAGTCTAGTAGTGTGTGTCAATGTCATGGTGCACCCTGTTTTATTATTTGGTTGATATATAAAATTCACCGGGGTAACCCTTTACCCAAAAAAAAGAAGACATTTCTTTTAACCTTTAAAGTCATGAATCTTCAACACTAAACCTATGCTACTCACAGGCATTTTTATGCTGACGTATTTACTTTCACATATGTTTCAGGAGCGAATAATTGATGTCAGCAAGCTTCACTTAGGGCGACTTGGGCCTTAGCAAATCTAAAATCAAGAAAGTTATCGTCTTTTATGTTATGTGTTACGTTTGAACTAAGACAATGTAATAATTTAAGCTTGTAAAACTTAACTTTAATTATCATGTGTTTTGAAACAATAATTCTGCCACAGCACTCCCCGACGTTTCCGCCACGGTTTCGTTGTTTTACGCGATTGGGGTGTGACAATTAGAGCTCATGGTTATAGGGAATTAGGTTATTAGTAAAATTTTGACCTAGACTATAACCTTTCTAGGACCCTAACACAAGTTATCTTGTGTTTAGATCTTAAAACATTACTATCACCTATCCTTAGGTGATTACCAAAACAAGCACACAAATCTCAATTCCATTAGAAAATCAATCATCTATCCTTATATGATTTATTTTTAGGCTTTACGCCTTTAAAGTTTTCAAATCTCATCAAAGTTTGGGTCTTAATAATGTGAACACATGCAATCTGGAAGGGTGGGTGCCTGTACCTTGAGTTTTCTGTCTAAGGCTAAAGTGTTCGTACAAATCCACATAATCGGACCAGTCACTCTTACCTGGGAACTCTTGGAGTGAGTGTCTACTTATAGGCTAAAGCATGTCTTCATTATGCATTATGTAGACCTATTTACTTTGATTAGTCACTGTGTTGTTTGTTTGTTTTAAGTAACGAACAAATGACCACCTTCCTTTGTTTTGTCGATATTTTCAATACTCCTTTTGATTGTCATATGTCAATCTCACACATTTCCTTGTGTTCCTTTTCTTTTAGATGCCTCCTCGACATGATCAAACTCAAGACGCCGCAATGGCAGCCTTGATCACTCAGCAAATCGCTGTTGTACTCCCAAACCTAGTAACTCAGTTAATCCAAGCAAACAACAACAACAACAACAACAACGCACCTGCTCCGTGCAACTTTAAGACATTCAATTCGGCTAAACCGCTTTAGTTTTCTGGGTCAGAAGGAGCAACTTGGCTCCTACAGTGGTTCGAGAGTCTCAAGAATACGTTTCGTCACGTTCAATGCCCGAATGGGCGAAAGGTTGAGTTTGCGTCAAGTGTGTTCCAGAAAAGGGCGCTTACTTGGTGGAATGGTGTGATGAGAGACAGAGGTGCCGACGTGGCAATGGCTCAAACTTGGGAAGAGCTTCGAGCTCTTATGATGAAGGAATTTTGTCCTCGTCATGAACTGAGGGCACTGGAGGACGAATTCCATGATCTTAATCTAGATAGTGGAGAGCACCGTACCTAAACGGACCGATACGAAGAACTGAGCCTGCTGTGTCCCACCATGGTCACGCCTTTGGACAAGGCGATTGAGAAGTACATAGATGGTCTGCCTGATCCTGTTCAGGATATTGTCACCGGCAGCAACCCTACCATGGTGAGACAAGCCATTGAGCTAGCTGCGACCTTGACTGAGTCTCAAGTCAAGAAGGGTAAACTCCACTTCAAGGGTGACAAGAAACCATCTGACGAAACAGAGAAGAGGAAGGGAAAGAAAGCCGAAACCTTGAAGAAATCTAAGAAGCGTAAGGCTTCCAAGAACTTTGTCGTTGTTGCACAGACCAATCAAGCTGCTCCTACCCAGCCAGCACAACCACCTGCCAAGAAACAGTATGTTGGTATTGCACCTCTTTGTAACAAGTGCAATTGTCATCATCAACTACATCTTCAGTGTCGTCTTTGCAACAACTGTGGGAAGTTTGGCCATTTGGCTAACACATGTCGCTCTCCTCCTGCTCCGAATCAAGCGACACAAAACCCTGCCCAACAACCAGTAAATCCTGCACGACCTCCTTTTCAGCCTGGGTCTTGCTACAATTGTGGAGATCTGACTCACTACAGGAACAAGTGCCCGAAGTTGGCTAATGCAAATCCGGCTCGTGGACAAGTATACAACATCAACGCCAATGAAGTGCGTGCCGAAAATGAGGTGGTGAACGGTATGTTCTATGTTAACAACCAACTTGCTTCTATTCTTTTTTATTCGGGTGCCGACTAGAGTTTTGTATCCCTAGCTTTTGAACCTTTGCTTGCAAAGCCTAGAACAAAACTAGGAAAACCCTTGACATTAGAGTTAGCCAGTGGTGAATCCCTTGTACTCGATTCCGTCATTCGAAATTGCCAGTTGAACCTCAACGATCATCTTTTTTCCCATTGACCTCACGCCAATGCAACTTGGGAGTTTCGACGTTATAGTAGGGATGGATTGGTTGCCAAATACCATGCAGAAGTGGTTTGTTTTGACAAGATTGTTCGTGTACCTCTTTCGTCTGGTGAAGTCTTAGAAGTTCATGGAGAGAAACCCGCTAGTAGCCTTAAACTGATGTCTAGCACCCAAGCCCAAAGGTATCTACGAAAGAATTATGTGGCTTTCTTGGCACGTGTCGTAGAGGAGAAAGACAAGGGTAAAACTGTTCAAGACATCCCTGTCGTTTGGGATTATCCTGAGGTTTTTCCTGAAGACTTACCTGGTTTACCCCCATCACGTCAAATCGAGTTCCGTATTGACCTTGTACCTGGTGCTAACCCGATTTCTAAATCTCCATACCGTCTTGCACCATCTGAGATGCAAGAGTTATCGAAGCAGCTGCAGGAGTTATCAGACAAAGGATTTATTCGTCCAAGCTTTTCCCCTTGGGGCACGCCTGTCCTATTTGTAAAGAAGAAGGATGGATCTTTCCGAATGTGTATCGATTACCGTGAGCTTAACAAACTCACTATCAAAAATTGATATCCCCTACCTCGCATTGATGATCTCTTTGATCAGCTTCAGGGTGCTACCTACTTTTTGAAGATTGATCTACGTTCTGGGTATCATCAGCTTCGCGTATCCGAAGAAGATATTCCCAAGACTGCTTTCCGCATACGATACGGCCACTATGAGTTTACTGTTATGCCTTTCGGTTTAACGAATGCTCCTGCCGTCTTCATTGACTTAATGAATAGGGTTTGTAAGCCTTATCTAGATAAGTTCATCATCGTCTTCATTGATGACATCTTGATCTATTCCAAGACATGAGCTGACCACGAACAATATCTCCGTCTAACAATGGAACTCCTAAATAAGGAACAACTTTTCGCTAAATTCTCCAAGTGTGAATTTTCGCTTAGGGAAGTTTAATTTTTGGGACATATTATTAACGAACAAGGTATACATGTAGATCCCGCCAAAATCAGTGCGATTAAGGATTGGAATACACCAACTACTCCTACCGAGGTTCGTTCATTTCTGGGTCTCGCGGGTTATTACCGCCGCTTTATTGCAAACTTCTCCAAGATTGAGGTTCCTCTCACAGCCTTAACTCAAAAGAATAAACCTTTTGAGTGAGGACCCAAACAAGAAGAAGCTTTTCAGACCTTGAGACATAAACTCTACGATGCTCCCGTGTTGTCTTTACCTGAGGGAAACGACGACTTTGTCGTATATTGTGACGCATCGAATCTAGGTCTTGGTTGTGTTCTCATGCAAAGGAACACATCCATATCCTACGCGTCAAGACAATTGAAAATCCATGAGAAAAACTACACGACTCATGATCTTGAGTTAGGCGCTGTGGTTTTTGCTCTCAAGATTTGGAGACACTACCTTTATGGAACAAAATGTGTGGTTTTCACAGACCACAAAAGTCTCCAACACATCTTCAATAATAAAGAACTAAACATGAGACAACGACGTTGGGTAGAACTTCTAAACGACTACGACTTCGAGATTCGCTACCATACTGGTAAGGCGAATGTCGTAGCCGATGCGTTAAGTCGAAAAGAAAAAGTCAAGCTTCATTGTGTTCGAGTTCGATCTGATATTCAAACCCGCATCTTTCAAGCTCAACATATTTGTGTTACACAAGGCTTGATGGGTAAAGAAATACCGTGTCACCTTAAACCTGAGCTTGAATTGAGAGACTTTGGGATATTCTATTTCATGGGCCGTTTGTGGGTCCCAAGTATAGAAAATCTTCGCACCTTGCTTATGGATGAAGCTCACAAGTCTCGTTATTCTTTTTTTTTTTTTTTTTTTTTTTGGGTAAAGGGTTACCCCGGTGATTCTATATATTCACAACCAAAAAAAACAAGTAGTGTAGAGAATCTACACTAGTTCAATCAAGGGGCATTCCCCGAGAAAGTAAACCAAAACATACCAAACCGACATAAAAAACAACCAAAAGGAAAAACACCTAGACAAGACTTCTAGACTGTCCAAACACACAGCTATTCATCCCCCATCATCGTCCTTTTCTTTCGTATGGATCTTCCATTCTTCAAGCACTCTGCGCACCCTAACGGTATTCTTCAGTTTTGCTCCCATTAACTTGTACCGAACTGTTTTCACAATTACTTCACTAACCTTCTCAGGCGGTCTTAATTGGTTTCTGAACAATCTGGCATTCCTCTCTTGCCAAATACTATATGCAGCAGCAGCTACAAGTAATTTAGCAACATAAGTATCGACCTGCTTTTGTTGTGTACGAGAACAAAGCCAGCTAACAATTTCACTCCATTTTGGCGAGACCGTATCCATCCCCACCCTATTTCTCACTGTACACCACACTTGAGATGCATATTTACATTCGAAAAACAAGTGCTTGTGAGAATCAAAATTCTCATAACATAATAAACAGCACATCATGTTCATGTTTTTTCTCCGAGCGAAATCCCATTTCAGAATTTTATCTTGTGTTAGAAGCTTACCTTTCATAATCAACCACATCATGAAAGCATGTCTCGGAATACACTGGCCGAACCACACAATTTTACTCCAATCGACTTCCGGTTCTCTATGCCGAAGAGAATGCCATACCCCCGAAGACGAGAACTCATTAACATCATCACCATCTTTCCATAATAACCTATCGACTTTTGCAGCCTGCAACTGAACTTGATCAATCTGATTAAGAACCGGAAATAAATCCCTCCAAGCTAAAGGCCACAACCAAGCACCATTAGAATACACATCAGCCACGGAGTTATCCAACCTGAAATCTGCATCCGCAATATTCCTGGCCGACACAAAATCAGCCAGCGGCCCCAAAACACTCCAATTATCGAACCATGCTGAAGTATTAACACCATTACCCAAATCCGACCAAATATGCTTCCTAACCAATGGCCGTAATTGAGTGATTTTCCGCCAAGACCAACAACTATTCGAAGGGGTTTTGCTAACCCAAAAACTCTTATCTTTTATCCGGTACGAATATATCCAATCAACCCATAGAGAGTCACGCTTTGAAACAATACTCCAAATATGAGAAGACATTAAAGCTTTATTCATATCTCCAATTCGTCTAATACCCAGTCCCCCTTCGTATTTAGGCGTACAAACCAACTTCCAAGACACTTTAGATTTACCTTTGCTGAACGAAGAATCCTGAGACCATAGGAAATTTCTCATTTTAGCTTCTAACTCCTGAATAATCCGAGCTGGTAAGATGAAAACCGATGACCAGTAAATATGCATAGAGGAAAGAACTGAAATAATAAGTTGAAGCCTTCCTGCAAATGATAAAAGTTTGTTCCTCCAATGCATAATGCGTTTTTCCAATCTCTCAACAAGCACCCGACAATCATTGTAACCAAGCCTAGCCGAAATGAGAGGAACCCCCAAGTACTTGACGGGTAATTTTCCTTCCGTAAAAGGCATAATATCCAGAATAGCTTGTTTCACCTGATCTTTAACATTACAAAAGAAAATCGTGCTTTTTTGGTTACTAGGAACCAATCCGGACATCTTAGTGAATTTCGCAAGAGAAGACATAATACAATTAGCTGAATTCACTTCCCCTTTTGCAAAAAGAAATAAATCATCCGCAAAACAAAGATTTATAATCTGCTGCCTTTCACATCTGTTATGGAACTTAAATGAAGAATCAATTCTGACCGAATGATGAAGAATACCAGTTAAGACCTCCATAACGAGAGTAAATAGATAAGGGGACACTGGATCTCCTTGCCTCAACCCACGCTTCCCTTTGAAAAAACCATGCACCGTGCCATTAACACAGACCGAAAATGAGGTTGTTGAAACACACGTCATAATCCACCCAACCATTTTGCTATGAAAACCGAATCCATGTAGAACATTTTTAAGAAACCTCCAATCGACAGTATCATACGCTTTCTGAATATCTACTTTAAACGCACATCTAGGAGGACCCACGTCTCTGTGATAATTATGCATTAACTCTTGGGTTAAAAGAATGTTATCCGAAATTTTCCGACCAGGAACAAAAGCAGATTGGTTGATGCTAACAATGTCTTTTAGAACCCCTTTAATTCTTTCTGAAATAATTTTACTGATACATTTATAGAAGACATTACAACAAGCAATCGGACGGAAATCAGTAACACTTGTAGGAGTCGAAACCTTAGGAATAAGAACAATAAGAGTATGGTTCATTTCCCGAAGCATATTACCAGTCTCGAAAAAATCAATAATGGCTTTAGATACATCCGTGCCAACCAGAGACCACGCACTTTTGAAAAAAGCCGCTGTATACCCATCCGGCCCAGGAGCTTTGTCATTACCAATAGAAAACATAGCTTTTCTGACCTCCTCCATTGTTACCTGTCTAACCATATTAGTAGCAACATTATGAGATAATCTGTGCGGAAATAAATCCGGAGCCGGCTCCAACGAAATATCACCTTGAGAACCAAAAAATTTCTCATAGTGCTGAACAAAAGCTTTAAACACCATATCACCTTCATAAGTAGTCCCACCTACATCTTTAATAACCTCAATCCTGGTAAAATGATTTCTCGCTTTCAAAGAAGAATGAAAAAATGCAGTGTTCATATCACCCGCCGCTAACCAATCTACCTTTGACTTTTGTTTCAAGAAACGCTCCTCATCCAACAACGCCTCCTGTAAATCACGACTTATAGCAGCATCTTCAGTCCGTATATCAACGTTTAACGGGTCCTGATCAATGTTTTGTTGAATGACATCCAGATTCGCTCTAATGCTTTCAACTTTCTTGTGGAGATTACCTTGCTTAAATAACAAAGATCTAAGCGGGTTTTTCAGCAACCGAAGTTTTTTGACAACTCTAAACTGATGCACCCCATCCACATTAGACTCCCAATACTTTTTGACAATCTCTAAAAATTCTGGTTTAAAAACCAAAAAATTAGCGAATTTGAACGACCTCGGCTTCATTTTCAACGCTTCCGGAATAGATAAAATACATGGACAATGATCCGAAAGACGATAAGGCTTGAATATAGCAACAAAATTCGGGTAATCAGCCACAAAAGGAGTATTTCCCATAACACGATCAATCTTCTTTAGTAACCCCACCCCCTGTTTCGGTTTTTGGCTCCATGTAAAATGGATACCCGTTCGGTTTATGTCAACCACTTCAATGTCATCCACACAAGCTTGGAACTCCCTCATGCCTATAGAGCTAGAAGACGTTCCCATAGATTTATCCTCTATATTTAGAGCTGAATTAAAGTCACCCATAATAACCCAAGGTTTATTAGCAACAAGATTTTTATGCATAGAGAGTTGATGCCACAAATCCCTTCTTGTCGCATAATAATTGGCAGCATAAACAATTGAACAAAAAACCATTCTCTTATCCAATTTAAATACAAGTTGTAGGTGCATCACCTGAGAAGATTGAGCTAAGATCATGACATCAAAGATAACAGGATTCCACCCAATAATAATTCTTGTGCCTTTATCACAACATCCACCATTCGAAGTCCAATCCCACGAGCGAAAAACTGATTTACACACTTTACCCAGATTCTTCACATTCACATGCGACTCCAAAATAGCACACAAACTCAAGTTATAATCCTTCACTGCTTGTCGAACCTCCATTTGTTTAAGCGGGCGATTCAACCCCCTTATATTCCAAACTGCAAGACTAACCATCAGTAACTACCTGAGAAGGAGAGCTTGCCCCTTGTTTACTTCTAATATTTAACGACCCTTGCTGCATAAAAACATCCGTTTCATTATATACCTCCTCAACTTCATCATCCGTCTCCTCTTGGTTCCTATTCGGCCCTTTGTTAGTTGTACCTTCCTCCGAATCAACTTGGTTCAACACTTCAAAAGAATTGTTCACTTTAACCGGCATAGACGTTGAACCATTAGAAACATTCGGTTGAGTCTTTGATCCTACCGGGCGATATTCAAATTTATTTTTGTTTTTGTTCACCGGAATACCCACCTTCCTAGCCACTTTCTTGCCATGAACTTCCGTATACCCCTCGTGATCCACATTGGGTGTTTTTTTCACTTGTTTGTTCCTTTGAATATTACGACTTTGATCCTCATATCTAGCATGTTTGATTGGCTTTCTTGGACACATGTCGTTAGAGTGCCCAAAAACACAACATGTCGCACAACGATGTGGACTCCATTCATATTCCACATACATAGTTTCTTTGACAAAACCCTCCCCGTCCGGTTCAGGTATAGCCATCGTGACTTCCTCACGGAATTCCTTATCAGCAGAAATCTCCACCAAAGCTCTAGCATAACTACTACGGCCCCATGATTCAGTACACATAGACGTAGTAAACGAATCCAGCATCTTTGGCTCTCCAATTGTTGTCGCTATAAGACTAAGGCCATCCTCCGTATAGGCCGCAATAGGAACATCATGAATTTTTACCCAGACTTGCACTTGCTTTACTTCTTTCTTCTCCAACTTAGTAGTAGGCGTCCATATATTCAAGAAAATAGGTTGAGACCTGATAATCCATGGACCATCTTTCATCACATTCAACATTCCACCCTCATCATTAAACTTAAAAAAGAAAAGCCCGTTTGCGTTCATCATCGTCTTTTGCAAACCATATTTTTTCCAATTAACTTTAACGTAATAGTCAACAACCGGAAAAGCAAGACGGTCACCCAAAAAATACCCATAAATGGTATTAGACAATTTTTGCTGCACTGTTCTAACAGATTCCTTAGGAAGAACGACGTCACATCCCTCATGCACAACCGAACTCGACAACGATCGAAAGTTAACTTTCGGAACACTACTACCCACAACAGAATCCACATACGACTTAGGGTTTGAGCTGGTACCTTGAACCGATTGTGATTCTTGAGACCCATGAGCAGGCACATTATTTTCCGATTCTGGATATTCCGGCAATTGAACAGGAATGGTAATCTTTGATAACTCATCAATGACATTAAACAATTTCGGATCAGATTGCAAATTCTGCACCGTACCCCTCCTTGGAAGCACTGGATTTCCATCTATGTTCACGACTCTACTTGCCAATCCCTTATACTGTAATGGCGGCTTACCCCGATCCCCCTTGACAACATCATCATGTTTTGGACGATCATCCATTGCAAAACACAACCGACTCTCTCCTTTAATCAAAAAATAAGACAACCATGCACGCAGAAAACCTCGTTATTCAATGTTTGAATAACAAGTCTCGTTATTCAATCCATCCTAGTGCAGACAAAATGTATAAGGATCTTCGAACCCAGTATTGGTGGCCGGGAATGAAGAAAGACATTGCCTTATATGTATCCAAATGCCTTAGTTGTCTGAAGGTTAAGGCAGAACATCAACATCCCTCTGGATTATTGGAACTACCAGAGATACCGGTTTGGAAATGGGAAAACATTTCTATGGATCTCATTACCAAGTTACCGCGCACTAATAAAGGTCATGATGCCATTTGGGTAGTCGTTGATCGTTTTACAAAATCAGCGCACTTCTTGCCAATCCGTGAGGATCTCTCTGCTGAAAAGCTTACCAAGATCTATGTAGATGAAATTGTATCCCGACATGGTGTTCCTTTGAACATCATATCAGACCGAGATGCTCGATTCTCATCTCACTTTTGGAGAACCATGCAATCTGCTATGGGAACCCAACTCAATTTGAGCACAGCTTATCATCCTCAAACAAATGGACAATCTGAAAGAACAATTCAGACATTGGAGGATATGCTTAGGGCTTGTGTGATTGATTTTGGTGGTAGTTGGGATTCATATCTTCCATTGATCGAATTCTCCTACAACAATAGTTATCACTCCAGCATCAACATGGCTCCTTTCGAAGCTTTATACGGTCAAAAATGTCATTCACCGGTCTGCTGGAATGAGATTGGTGAAGCTCAGCTTACTAGACCTGAACTCATTCTAGAGACTACAGACAAAGTCAAGAAAATTCGCGACAACCTCTTAACAACTAGAAGCCGTCAAAAGAGTTACGCGGATAGAAGACGCAAGCCTTTGGAATTCCAAGTTGGTAATCTTGTCCTACTCAAGGTATCTCCTTGGAAAGGTGTAATCAGATTTGGGAATAAAGGAAAACTTGCACCACGATATGTTGGACCATTCAAGATCGTTGAAAGAATCGGAAAAGTAGCCTACAGACTTGACCTGCCTCCTAAACTAGGAAATGTTCATCCAACTTTCCACGTGTCCAATCTGAAAAGTGTTTGGCTGATGAAAACCTCCACATCCCCCTTGATGAAATTTGTGTCGACAACACGATGCGCTTCGTTGAGAAACCTGTGGAAATATTGGACCGTCAAGTCAAGAAGCTCAAGTGCAAGCGCATACGGATAGTCAAAGTTCGCTGGGAATCCAAACGTGGCCCAGAGTTTACTTGGGAACGAGAGGATCAAATGAAGGAGAAATATCCACACCTTTTCCCACAAGTTTCCTCTAATTAAATTTCGGGACGAAATTTCCAAAAGTAGGGGAGACTGTGACATCTGTGTATTTTGATCCTTGTACTGTTCCAAACAACTTTGTATTTAATAAGATATGGTGTTTTAATTTCAATATTTGTTTAATTATTTGTGACATTGTACATTTTCAATCATTGTTCAATTCCGAACTCTCAAACCTGTTCTGGAAGTGAAATCGTAAATCGTTACGTGAACGTAATTAGTTTAACACGACGTACACTCCGGAACACTGACATAAGCCAAACATACCCTAAATACCCTTTACATAACTTAGAAATAAGTTTCGAAGGATTCGGTATGGCAAAAACATGTTTATTCGAACTTTAGAACTAATTGCAATAAAACTGCGAAACGAACGTTGGTGATCGCCCGGATAATATTTAAATCCTAAAATATTCTGTTATGGTTAAAATTTTATTATTAATCAGGTTCGTGTTGAAAAATAAATTAAAACACTTACAAACGTTATTTTTCAAGTTTAAGCGCGTACCTCGTGTTACTGCGCAACACAGTGCATATATTGCAAAATGCGGACAACGCAGCAAGTCTCGGCAACTGAAATTTATTTCAGTAATATTTTGGCGAGTTTATTTTTATAGAATAATAAAAATAATTTAGAACGCCATAAACTGGGATTTAAACGCTAGATAAAATACCCGGTATCCAGTTAAACACCCGTTTTAGCCTACATATAACATATTTATATAAAAATTTGCATGTGTATGTGAGTGGGGGTAGAGGTGGCGGCCTCCTCTTACCACTTCTCATCCATCTTGGCCACTTGTAGGTTCATACAATCTCTTGTATATTCTCAATATCTTATATAATCTTGCATATATCCTTCCAAGATCTTCATACTTCACACAACACTCAACTTCTCCTCCTCTCTCTCCTCCCAAAACCGTAACATCACCACCACCTCCATATCCAACCTTTCAACCTTGTTCTTCAAAGATCCAACTCCATTTCAAGCAAATTTCAAGTTGGTGTAAAGATCCAAAGGAGTTTCCATGGTGCTTTCAAGTGTTTTCAAGCTCCCTATCATCAAAATATCATCCAAAAACTTACTTGAATCTTGAAGGTATAAAGTTTATGTCTAAATCATACTCTTGATTCTTGGTTGTTCTTGATGATTGGAAGTTTCTCTTGAATCTTGGAATTTTTCACAAACTTGAAATCTAAAAAGAAACGGGTCTTGATACAAATAAAAATGGTGGTATATATCTGTGTATAAGCTTTGAGTTTGATTTCTTGATAAATATTTGTTTAAGATGTTTGCCTGCATGAACAAGATTATGTGAAATATCTAAGAGATATAAATGAATGATTTAATCATGAGTTATAACTTGAAATAATGTTAGTATTTTGACATGTAAATGGCCAAAAATTTATTAGACATTTTTGAGGATTTTTGAGTTGTTGCTTGTTCTTGAATGATAGTTAAAATGCAAGTGTTGGATGATTTGTGTAAGACATGATAAATGTTCAAATAAATCAGTAAATAAACATGAATAAATAACATGTTTGATGCTATTAAATTCATATGAAATGGTGATGATATGATAAGCACTTGTACATAAGAATACATGTTGATTTAAAGCTCAAGAAATGATACAAAAATGATTGTATGACAAAAATGTTTTATAGCAGGTTATAAACACTAAAAATAACATTATTTGGTATATGATAATGGCATGAAACTTTAACATAGGTTTGATAGCTTTGCATGTTGTACATATAGCTTAGAAAGTGGTAAAATATGTGAAATTTGCATGATTTATGTGCTTTATGTGAGACCTGCACTATCATGGGTATAACCACTATTTTATTCAGTAAATAACATGGGTTATGTTAAAATATCAAGTCGTTTCGATTTGGGATGGTTAGGGTAACGTTTGATGCAAAACTATGCGGTAAAACGGTTAAAAATCGGCTTTTCGGAGGATTTTTATAAAACTGTTTTAGATCAGTAAGTAAACTGATATTTTTGATATAAAAATAATTATTTTAACTTATATTAAGTCTACTTGGTGTTTGATTAGTCATACGTGACTTCCGGCGCCCAACAACGTTACCGAATCGCTAAAATACGCGTTTTTCAATGTATACTAGAATGGGTTGTTCATGGGTTAATTTTATGTGTTACAATGTGTTATGTGTTTTTATAATATGTGCATGATGACATGTTAATAGTTGAAAAGATTATGTGTATTACGATATTTATTTTATGTCACAATAAGTATATATATGACGACGCGCAAATCGTAGATATATTGCTTATAACACAATGAGGGTCACCAATAAAATCGTTCAAGTCGCAAAGTTTTAATATATATATATATATAAATATATATATAGGGAGCCGCTAGAATGAGAACCACCACGAGTTGTAAGAACCACGAGAACCGCGCCCCGCGGGTGGCCGTTGACCACGAAATTTTTTTTACACCTAGATCCGTATATTTTAAGACCGGGTGTAAATTTTGGGTTCAAACGGCGCGCCCGAGGGGGTAGTTTTTTACGCCCAAAGTTTGGTTAAAAAAAAAAGAAAAATTAAAAAAACCCTAACTTTGGGCGTAAAAAACTACCCCCTCGGGCGCGCCGTTTGAACCCAAAATTTATACCCGGTCTTAAAATATACGGATCTAGGTGTAAAAAAAATTTCGTGGTCAACGGCCACCCGCGGGGCGCGGTTCTCGTGGTTCTTACAACTCGTGGTGGTTCTCATTCTAGCGGCCCCCTATATATATATATATATATATATATATATATATATATTCACACCAATATAATAAAAAATAATAACTTTTAGAGAAAATCTCAAAGTTATGTGAAAATTCTAAGTATCGGAGAAACTTATGTATTTTGTGGGTTTTTTATTATTAAATCGTTCTTATTTAATTTAGGACGAATAAACAATTTGAGGGATTGTGTTAACATATAAAAACGCACCAAAAGGTGAGTACATAGTTCCCCTATTTTACGTTTTCAAATGTTTTGGGGTGAAGCATATGTGCATAACTTTACTTTTCATTTTCATGACATTATACATTTTTTTATTACATATTACATATAATACATCATTTCAAAGACATTTTTATGGTATATTGACTTAGTATACCTAACATTTGGTTTCAAAGACATTTTACTTGGCATATTGACTTAGTATGCCTATACATGGTTTTACAAAGACATTTTCATGACACCCTTACATTGAAAAAGACATTTGGTATGTTAAGTAGTACATTCATTAAGATTGATCACGCCGCTCGGTAGTATGTAATAGCGCTATAGGACTTGACAAATCCCGTTCCCGCTTTCTAGGTATTTCGTTAGGGGAATGACAGAATCCGAATACATTTTTGATAAATTCCTGATCCTGATAAGGGTTTATCCGACAGTCTCAAGGCTTGAGTGTATACGATAGACAAACCATATAAATGTTCATATCAATAAAAGCAATGGTTTTCAAAACATAACTTTTGTTTATACAAAAACTTTGTTTTGAACATGACATTTGATTACATAAGACATTTTTTTATACATGACATTATGCATTTGGCTTGAGTAAATACTATTTATTCGCCATACAAGACATGGTTGATACTGGACATTTGACATTGGCTATACATGACATTGACATATTTTATACATATTATTCTCATTTGGTTATTTACTTAACCATACATCATTCTTTTATATCATTTGATTTTCATATGATTTTATAAAAGAAGACATTTTTATAAGGTTCATGACTACTTTTCGTTAAACATTTCTTTTAACCTTTAAAGTCATGAATCTTCAACACTAAACCTATGCTACTTACAGGCATTTTTATGCTGACGTATTTACTTTCACATATGTTTCAGGAGCGAATAATTGATGTCAGCAAGCTTCACTTAGGGCGACTTGGGCCTTAGCAAATCTAAAATCAAGAAAGTTATCGTCTTTTATGTTATGTGTTACGTTTGAACTAAGACAATGTAATAATTTAAGCTTGTAAAACTTAACTTTAATTATCATGTGTTTTGAAACAATAATTCTGCCACAGCACTCCCCGACGTTTCCGCCGCGGTTTCGTTGTTTTACGCGGTCGGGTTGTGACGATAGCGAATGCTGGTTTTAATCTTAACACAACGGTTGCCGAGCTTATTGGAGAGAATGGTCAATGGAGATGGCCACAGGCTTGGTATGATCTTTATCCGGTACTTATCAATGTTGCTAATCCTCACTTAATTAATGATACAGATGATCGGCTTCGTTCGAAGGATCCGGAAGGTAAAACCCGTTATTTTGGGTCCTGCGAGGCTTGGAATAACCTTCGGACTAGAGATAATAAGGTAGAGTAGGTCAATGGTTTGGTTCGGCCAGTGTATTCCTAGAAATTCGTTCCATTTGTGCTTGGCAATTAAGAACAAGCTGAAGACGCAAGATCGGATGGCTATTTGGAAAGCGGGTAGTGCAACTAATTTAAACCTCATTTGTTGTCCTCTTTAAAGATATGACCGTGATTCTAGAGACCATCTTTTCTTTCAATGCTCCTATGCTTCTAAAGTTTGGAACAATGTAAAGAAATTGGTTGATATGGGGAGTGTAAATGATACATGGAGTTCGATCATGCAGTGGATGGAGCGTAACTCAATTCCAAGGAACCTAGACCACATTGTTTGCAATCTTCTTGTCGCGGCCTCTCCGTACTTTATATGGAAAGAAAGGAACAACTGAATATTCTCACAAGTCCATCAGAGTGCAAGTATGGTGTCCCAGGTTATCATCAGCACAGTGCGGCTTAGGCTTATGGGATTTAAGATCGGTAGAGATCCGAAGCAAAGGAAGATTTTGGATAGATTGAAGATCTCGATGAAGAACATGGATAACGATCGGGGCTAGAGCGGATTTAGTTATTTGTTTATTTGTGTTTGGGGCTTTGTTTGTCTAGCTATTTTTCTTGGTTGTGTTTCATTTCGGGTTTAGGTTTGGTTTGTATCCTAGTCTTGGTATGCCAAGTCTAGTAGTGTGTGTCAATGTCATGGTGCACCCTGTTTTATTATTTGGTTGATATCTAAAATTCACCGGGGTAACCCTTTACCCAAAAAAAATTTGTCAAAGAAGTGATACATATGCACATGTGTATGGATAATTGTTACTCGAATTTTTTTTGGTGACGAAATATAGCGATTTTTTTCATAAAAATAGTCAAAAAAAAATTTGAGTGCTTTTTGATTTTTTTTAGGTATTTTTTGGTTGTGTTCACACTTGGTTCTCGCGGTTCTCGCAATAAAGGGTGGTTCCTAATAGATCCTTCGCCTATATATATATATGGGATGGATGATGAGAAAACTAGTTTAAGTGAGAAAACAAAAAAACTAACTAAAAAAGATACCAAAATCTTTTTTTTACAATTTTATTATTTTTTTTTGCAACTTTTTATATATAATTTTTTTTAAAAAGTGCACTAATACTGAAAGCCTAAACCAATTAACCCACCCCCCACCGACACCCCTCAAAAACCTAAACCCCGCACCCCACCCCCAAATACCTAAATTCACCCTCCCACCAAAAGTCTAACCCTCCACCCCCCAAACCTAAACCCCCCATCCCCTCCCGAAAACCTAAAACTAAACCCTAAACACAAACCTGAAAAAAAAACCTAAACCCCCCACCCCCAAAAACCTAACCCCCCCCCCCCCCCACACACACACTGTCGCAACCCCCGACCCCTACCCCGGGAGCGGGCGGCCGCGAGAACAGTATCAATGGTATCGATGTTTATTAATTTGGGAGCGGAAAATACATCAGGATCGTAGTTAGGAAATAGTTTATCCGAGTAAAACACCACGCTTTTATAAATAATAAATACATGGGAAAAACCCAAGTTTCCATTACAAATATGTTTACAGGGAAAAATCCCAATTTATTGAAATAAAACTTCTTTCTTGTTTAGGTAACTTTTATAGCCACTTTTCCAAGCCTCCAGTGCTCTCCAGCTGGCTTCTATTTGGCTTTCACATTTTGTTACCTGAAACGCGTTTTAAAAAGTTTTATCAGCAAGAAATACTGATGAGTGCATCCCAGTTTAATCAAAACAGGATTTTATATCTTTACAGTATTTAGAGCGATTACAATGTTTTTATCTACCCAATTACCACCCACGATACTGTCAATCCTGACTTATGGTCATGCTACTACTCACAGTGTAGTAACAAGCAATGTATACAAAACCCCAACATAACGACAGTAATTGAAGAATACATATACTCAATTACTGCTAAATATATTTTAAAACAAGTGAGGTTTTGTAAAATAAGTTTACAAAAAAGTGACTGTACTCACAAAAAAATTTACAAAAATAAAATGTACTCACATTACTATTTTAGATAATTCCTGGTGACTTCCTGGTTATAATCTATTAAAATTAAACAATGCATATGCGGTTAGTAAGATAACCCAATTTACATTAGCTATACCCTCCCCGAGACAGAACTCCAACGACTGAGTCAGGCAGAGCCTTGACATGCGTTACGGAGCTCTTAATCAATCGGGCAGAGTAACTGTTTTATTCAAAAATTACCGAAGCAATTAAGTGATCAAATTAGTTAAGTGAGGTAGTGTGCTAAAAATATGCTGATTATGTTGTTCGTAAAAACAGTTTTCAGGATACGGCTCAGGATATCGAGTTGTACCTACAATCAAACAATGAGCAAAAATGTAAAGGGTGACACAGGATGTACGAGGAAAGCCCTTGATCAATCTACCGGCATAAAACCTCGGGAGCTGACAATCGCAGCTGCCTTGTTCTTCTTATTGCTTCAAATGTCAGGATACTGTGCAGGATATGATGCGGATTAACTAAGTGTTACAATGTAATTTCGATACAAGTGTAAGTGTGTATTGAGTGTTTGCAGCTAGAGAGAAAAAGTGTGCGAGAGATTGTGTGTTCTAATCTGACCCGATCAATCCTTTTTTATAGTAAGAGAAATAAACTAACTAGCCTATTATTCCGAGATTCAACGAATATTCCATATATGAACGTTGTAGTCCACGTCTTCTGGCTCCAACGTCCATAATCTAACAGATTTGCCCGAGTCTTGCGGAGAAGAAGTCCACTTGAATGTTAGAGACTTGCACCATTTAATCTGCACGTGAGTTAATTAGTTACTACCAGGATATTGCATCAGGATGTTACCAATATCCTGATCCGGTATCCTGGTCACAACAAAAGAAACATAGTAAGAATATTAGTCAGGATATCTAAACAGAAAATCACCCACAACAATTGTCCCCAAAATATATATGTTGGTATACCAATTCCAACGGATATATTTTAAAGCTTATCTCGTAAATCGAGGCAATTAAAGTGAAGTGACGATTGAGGTGACATTGTGCAACTTCCCATGCGATATTTACTCTTTGCCCCCTATATTCAGCCTCTATTTAGCCGACTTTTTCCTTATTATGTCCATCACATTTCAAGCAATTTCTCAGGTATTTTCTTTCTTCCCTTTCTTCTTCGTTTTTCTCCGCTAGAATCCTCTATGGCCAGTAGGACGAGATCACACACAGGCGATTCAATCCCGACCTTCGAAGCCCAAAACCTTCTTAAAGAACCCGAGAAAGAGGTCTGTTCGTTCGACAATGCTGACATCGCTGCCCTGCAAGCCTCCGGTGCTTTCCCTGTTGGTACGATCATTCGCCCTTTCGACAGAGAAATCCGATCGGATTTTTCTTCCGACGAATGGGTGTGCTTCTTGGCTTACCCCTTTTCCATCGGACTCCGATACCCCTTTTCCGGCTTTCATATCTCGTTTCTTTAAACTTACCGGTCTTAGTTATGCCCAAACCATGCCTATGGTTTGGTGTGTGCTAGTGACCTTGGACCAAATCAGATCTCGTTTTACTCCCGATCTTTGTATTGAGGATCTCCCGATGGCCTATCGCCTTCGTTCTCACGGCAACAACCGTTTTCTCCTTTTCTCAACCTCCAAAAATCTTCTTATCCTTAAAGCCACAAAAAATGAGGAGAAATGGCAACGAAAGTTCTTTTTTGTAAAAAGGGATTCTATTACTAGAGGTTTTGACCATCCGGTGAAGTGGTTAACTTCTGGTAGGATTTAGGGTTTTAGGAATATCCCCAATCGTATCCTGAAGTTATATCTTGAATTGACATCTTTATTTTTTGTGCAGCAAATTTCAAAGAACTAGCCCCTCCAAGCGCTGAATCAGAACAGAGGATCAAAAGCATTTACCAACTCCCGGAAAGTGAGAGAACTTTTTCCCTATCATTTGCAAGTTCAAGCCAAAGATCCAGCTCCGACATGTCTGGTAAGTATATCAGTATATATGAAACAAATATAACAATTTATAAATACTCAAGAGTTAAATGTTTCTCCCTTTCATGCAGCACCAGTCAAAGCTCCAGAGGTCTTTGATCTCGACGAATTGGACAGCTTTTCCGCTCCCATCTCGGTGAAGAAGGAATCAAGCCCCAAAGCCACCACGTCTTCCAAGCCCACCGGTTCAAAAGCTGTTACCACTCCCAAGCCTCCTCCAGCCCCTAGGACTCGTGCTTCCAGTGCCCGGAAGAGGAAGGAAACGGATTCTCCGGCTACCTCCGAGACCTTCCCTTACGAGTACCATGGATTTAATGAACCCAGTGGGTTCATGACTTCATTCCTTAATCAGGTAAAAACTCTCATCTGATATCCTGCACATACATGTTAACTATTATCCTGGATATCCTATATATCTTGATACCTGTACTTTTGATTTCAGGGCCTGGAACGTCTCATTCACTTGTATGAAGAAGCCTGTGGGCTTAATAAAATGCTGGAGGTCAAGCTCAAGAAAGTCGAAGTCACCATCGCCGACCAAGGGATGATCGCCGCTGCCAAGTCTCAGCACTACGAAGACAAATTCAAGGCGATGACCCAAGAGCACCAAGCTGCCATTAACAAAGCCAATGAGGATGCCCAAGCCAAGTTGGATGCTGCTCTTCTCCAATACCAGCAGTATATGAGTTCTTATCAGGATGGCCTCAAAGGATCTGTTGTAATTTCCCTTCTCCAGGCCAGGTTAAGGATGGCCTATGAGGCCAAAGCCTTGGGCGTTGAATGCCCCTCCTGGAATGTCAACGCTTGGGAAGCGAAATTAAAGGATCTCGGAGGCAATCCTGTGGAACATCCTGCGAAGCATGCTGGTGAAGAGCCTTCCAAGGTGGCAGAAGAGGTGGCCAGTGCTGGTGGTGATGCTAACAAGAATCCCGAGGGTGATGGTGGCAAGGATGCTGGAGGGAGTGCTGCTGGTCAAGAAGGTGCTGCTCCTTAAATGCAGCGAAGTGGGCGATGATGGATATTTATGCCTAGGCCGGAGCCCACTTTTTTAAGTTTGATGGTTGTGCTTGTCTGAACAATTTACTTTTCCTGTCTCTAAACAATTTACTTTCCTGCATTAAGACAATATGATGGCCAAAGGTGGATGGGTCCTGGGTTTCAGGATGAAGCCTTTGGTCATCAATTAGTATAATCTGTTTTGAACAATATAACAGTTGGAGGTGGATGGGTCTCGGTTTGAGACGAAGCCTTCAACTGTTAAGTAAATATAGTAAGAAACTAATCGTGCTTTTGGTAGAGGGATCTCGGTTTGAGATGAAACCAAAAGCACAACTTTTGCTATGTTTATAAGATAACCTTCTTTTGACTTATTCATTGTTGCTTTTCAATTCTTGTTATACATTACTTAGTTTGAATTCCAATGTTCCTAACTTAGTGTAATATTTCAAATGTCTGATACATTCTTCTGCATGCTTGCAGGCCTATAGGTACATGTCATAGGAACTTGCTGTCTAGGATGTTGGAGTGGTCATGGGTCGAGATACATGGAATCACGAGACAAATCTAATGGCTTACACACACTTGGATTATGAAAAACAAAACTAATGATCTATTCTTTCGCTGAACATGTTAAGTTTAACAGATATATTGTAACACTTTATTTAAAGAGTAAATTTCCATTTTAGTCCCTGGGTTTTGTCCAAATTTGCCACTTTGATCCAAATAGTTTTTTCTCCCCTCTGGGTCCCTGACTTTTACATTTTGTTGCCATTTTGATCATTTTGTCTAACTCCATCCAAAAACCCAGTTTGTACTTAATCACTAATGTTTTCAGTTGCCATTTTGATCCAATTCCAAAAAATCAAAAAAATTCCAAACAATTCAAAAATATCTAAAAGTAAAAAAAATTCTAAAAAATCATAAAAATTCTAAAAAATCCAAAAATCATTAAATGTTTCGGCACGAACCGTTTCGACCCGTACCGTTTCGAACCGAACCGTTTTGACCCGTACCGTATCGAACCGAACCGTTTCGACGCGAACCGTTTCGAGTCGTACCGTATCGAACCGAACCGTTTCGACCCGTACCGTATCGAATCGAACCGTTTCGACGCGAACGGTTCTGTTCGAAACGGTACGGCTCGAAACGGTTCGGGTTCGATACGGTACGGGCTCGAAATGGTTCGCGTCGAAACGGTTCGGTTCGATATGGTACGGTTCGAAACGGTTCGCGTCAAAACGGTTCGGTTCAAAACGGTTCGCGTCGAAACGGTACGGTTCGAAACGGTACGGGTCGAAACGCTTCGCGTCGAAACGGTTCGGGTTCGAAATGGTACGGGTCGAAACGGTACAGTTCGATACGGTACGGGTCGAAACGGTTCGGTTCGAAACGGTTCGCGTCGAAACGGTACGATTTGAAACGGTACGGGTCGAAACGCTTCGCGTCGAAACGGTTCGGTTTCGAAACGGTACGGGTCGATACGGTACGGGTGGATACGGTACGGGTCGAAACGCTTCGCGTCGAAACGGTCCGGGTTCGAAACGGTACGGTTCGATACGGTACGCGTCGAAACGGTTCGGTTCGAAAAGGTACGGTTCGAAACGGTACGGGTCGAAACGGTTCGTGCCGAAACATTTAATGATTTTTGGATTTTTTAGAATTCTTATGATTTTTTAGAATTTTTTTAATTTTTAGATTTTTTTGAAATTTTTGGAATTTTTATGATTTTTCCGAATTTTTTTTTAGATTTTTTTGGATTTTTTTTTTATTTTTTTTTTATTTTTTGGAATTGGATCAAAATAGCAACTGAAAACATTTTTTAAGGAAATCCCCAAAATACCCCTGTTACAAACTGGGTTTTTGGATGGAGTTAGACAAAATGATCAAAATGGCAACAAAATGTAAAAGTCAGGGACCCAGAGGGGAAAAAAACTATTTGGATCAAAGTGGCAAATTTGGACAAAACTCAGGGACTAAAATGGCAATTTACTCTTATTTAAATGAATGAAATTTCTTATTTGAAATATTATTATGAGTTCAATGTGATTGGTGGCTGGATCCTGGTACGTCACACGCCTAGCGGGGTTTTCCGCAGGTGGTGTTTTGGGGGTGTAACACCTATACTTAGAAAAATCAACAAAAACAAGTTTTGGGTGTCGCTCGCGGGCCGCGACGGGGACCACCTGGTCTGCCGCGGGGTGCGACGTCCTTGTTCTGACCCGGAAACATGGCAAGCCACGTGGCAAGTGACTCAGCCAAGCTGCCCCTTGACTCGACATAGCTACAACCGCCCTAGAGGCTCTCGCGGGCCGCGTAGGCCTAAGCCTCGGCTTTCGCGGGGCGCGACGGACCCCTTGAACAGCCTATAAGGGGGGGGGGGGGTCGAGTTCATTTGTTTTCGTTCAGTTTTCTTTTCTCTCTCAAATTCTCTGATAGTAAAAATTCTGCTCGAGGTTAATACCCAATATATAGCGAAGCTCTGCCTCGTTGTAAGTACTAAAACCTTGCTATTACCCTACACGATTAATTTAGAATTTTGTAATGCATGTCGGCTCTGCCCGACTCTGTCATTGGAATTCTGTCTCGTGTGTACAGCCGATTGATTTAGAATTTCCGTAATGCATGTCGGTTCCGCCCGACTCAGTCATTGGAAGTTCTGTCTCGAGTGTACGGTTAATTTAAATTGGGTTATTTTACTAACACGTGTGCATTATTTGATTGATTAGATAATAATCAGGAAATACATAGGAAGCCTTAGAGTTATCTAAACTTCCAATGTGAATAATCCTTCTTTTATAAACTGTTTTTACAAAACCTCAAATATTTTAAATTATATTTCACAGTGATTGAGTATTTGTATTTCTACAATTATCATCGGTATGTTGGGGTTTTGTATACAAAATTTCTTATTACACTGTGAGTAGTAACATGACCACCAGTAATGGATTGACAGTACCGTGGGTGGTAATTAAGGTAGAATGGTAAACAAATGTAATTGCGAGATCGCCCTCAATGCTGTAAAATGATAAAACTTGTTTTGATTAAATTGGGATTCACTCACCCATATTTCCCGCTGACAAAATGTTTTTAAAACGCGTTTCAGGTAACATAATATGAAAGCCCAATAGAAGCCAACTAGAGAGCACTACAGGCATGGGATAGTGGCTATAAAAGTTACCTAAAATAAACAAGACACTTTATTTTCAATAATTAGGGTTTATCCCTATCAATATCTTGTCAAATGAACTTAGGTTTATTCCCATAAATTATTATTATAAAAGTTTGTGTTTTAATCTGATAAAAATATTTCCTAACTACGGTCTTGATGTATTCCGCTGCCAAATTAATAAACACCGATACCACCCGCTCTGAGTAGCTCGCGGCCGCTCGCTCCTGGGCAGGGGTCGGGGGTTGCGACAGAAGGTGGTATCAGAGCTACAGACACTAATTCAAGCAAGAGAAGTGTTCCACTGACACTGAAACTTCAAATTATGTGTTAGGAAATAAATTATGTGATTATGTGTTATTTGACTATTTGATAGTTTACAGTATGAGTGATTAAGGAACAGCAGACGCTTATCGTCATTTAGATAGTCCATAGAAAAATGAGGGAACATCATCCCAGCCTGATCCCTCAGGTTATTCAGCAGATACAGAAGAGGGAATATTTATTTTTAAGGCACACTCGGAGGAACCTTTTACTACTAAGAAAAGAGGTTGGTTTAGTAGAGGAGCCCACGAAAAGAGAAAAAGAATGAAAAAGTTACAGCAACAGAGAGCGATAGCTAGGGCCAATATAGAGGCAAATGCACAAATCCAGGAAGTAACTAGTAGACCACCTTGGGAGGAAGAATTAGATAGACAGTTGGCCAATTTCCATATGTTAGCCACTACAGCCGTAGACAATAGAAAAAACCAAATATTTGAACCTCCAGACCAACCGATGCTAGAATCCCACTCCAAAAACCAACTCCCGATACCTGCATTTAACCCAGACGTATCACCTAGAATCCCAACTCCACGTCCCCCAGATTATGATCCATGGTTTGATGACAATAGGTCATATTCGGCTTTATACCCTCCTGAAGAAGAACTAAAACCTTTAGAACCTGATCCGTGGAAGGATATAGATAGGACATTTTTCGAAATGAATAGCAGAGACCCTTACGAGGAACCCATACCTCCGCGTGAACCTTTAGATCCACCAATGAGTAGACAACAGGTGCAGGAACTCCATCAGTATGGAGAAAATTTAATGAATGAGGGAAATAGAATCCGGCAGATAGGGGAACGATTAGTTTGGAAATATGATGAGAATGAAATGCAGTACTGGATGAACGGAACTTAGAACGTAACTAGATCGTGTACTATATATATATATATATATATATATATAAGTAGTAATGCATAAGTATTTTTCTTTTCCAGTTGTAATTTGTAATAGATGCATATATATATGAAAAAGAGTAAAAAGTCGCAATGATCGACGTTTTTGACCAACTTGTTCATGTAATTATGTGTAAATAATTGTAATCAATTCTATTATGTAATAATTAATATTTGGTAAATGTCTACGATCCAGATGAACAACGAAGTAAATCAAGAAAACCAGAATAATGAGAATAACTGAAACCAAATAGATACCAGTGCCATTCAACATATAGTGGCACAAGGAATTATAGATGTTATGCTTTATATTATCAACACTGTTAGGGAAGCAGATAAATCAGCAAATGGCAGTAAACGTCAACACACTGAACCAAGTCACAGTGTGAATAATGACAAAGGACCTATTATCCAAATTCTAATCCCTAAAAGAAGAAGAACTGCTCCATATGGTTGTTCTTTTAAAGAATTCTTGGCTTGTAAACCAATAGAATTCTCAGCAATGAAGGATCCATTGCAAACCTACGTTGGATAGAAAAGACAGAAGAAGTCATAAAAATAAGTAAATGCGCAGACGAAGATAAGATTATGTTTGCTTCTAATCTTTTCAAAAATGCAGCCTTAGAATGGTGGAATACTATTCACTAGTCTAGAGGAAGTGACAGAGTTTATAAAATGGAATGGATCAACTTTAAGGAAAAAGTTGAAAGAAAATTTTGTCCTCCTAATGAGAAGGAACAAATAGCCAATAAGTTTCTAAATCATAGAATGACTGGAATAGACTGCAAAGGTTACACTACCATATTCTTCGAATATGCTAGGATAGTACCATCCTTAGCCTCACCCGAACCAGTACTAATCTCCTGTTATATTTGGGGATTAATTGGTGAGACTAGACATGTAGTTAAGGCAGCTAGACCGCAAACCATAGAAGAGACAGTAGAACTAGCTAATACCTTGACTAACGAACTGGTACATACGCAAGAAGAAAACCAGAGGAAGAACCTAGCTCAAAAGCTTACACAGGAATTCCGTTCTAGTAATTCCTACCGTGGAAAAGGGATATGTTCTTCTGTACCCTACTGTAAGAATTGCAAAAGAAAGCATTTTGGAAAATGCTCTACTTATTGCAACTTTTGCAAAATCTGTGGACACAAGGAAGAAGATTGTAGGAAGAAACCCAGTAATGGGATATGCTACAATTGTGGAGAAAAATGACACATTAGACCAATCTGTCCGAAACTAGCTCTGGCCATGCCCAACAATACTAAAACGACAGAAGCACCCAAGAAGAATGCCAGAGCCTTTGTTCTAACAGCTGAGGAAGCCAAGATGATTCCGGATGTGATCGCATGTACGTTTTTAGTGAATAACATTTTTGCCAAGGTATTGTTTGACTCTGGTGCAAACCAAAGTTTTATCAATACTTCTTTCTACGAATTTCTTGATTAACCCTTAGTCAAACTTCAACAAGAATGTGTGGTAGAGACGGCCAATGGAGAATCTGTTAGATAAGTGAAATCATTGCAGGGAGCAAGAATAGAAATCCTAAACCATTGTTTCTTTGCTAACCTTTACCCAATTAATTTGGCTAGTTTCGATGTTGTATTAGGAATGGATTGGTTGGTAGCCAATCGTGCCAATATTTTATGTGATCAAAAGTTAATACAAGTAAGTACACCAAGTGGTGAAAAGATCACAATTAAAGGGGATAAGCCAACTAGATCGATGAAATTCATCTCTGTGATGAAAGCTGCAAGTTATGAAAGAAAATGAGGAATAATATATATGATTTCTGTAATCATTAATACTAAAGGAAAAGAATTAAAAAATATTTCTGTAATATCTAAATTCGCAGACGTTTTTCCAGAAGAGTTACTTGGATTACCGCCTGATAGAGAGGTTGAATTTAGAATTCACCTAATACGAGGGACGGCAGCGATTGCCAAAACACCATATCGACTAGCACCAACAGAAATGAAGGAGCTGAAGAAGAAATTGGACGAACTTCTTAACAAAGGTTTTATACAACCAAGTTCATCCCCTTGGGGTGCACCGGTGTTGTTCGTTAAGAAGAAAGATGGATCGATGCGTATGTGCATTGACTATCGAGAATTGAACAAAGTCACGATTAAAAATCGGTACCCACTACCGAGAATCGATGATCTGTTCGATCAACTTCAAGGAGCTCGATTCTTTTCTAAGATCGATTTACAGTCTTGATAATATATATGGCATAGCGTCAATAATCCGTTGTGCTACTATGTGTTGGATGGCACTGTTATCTATTTGGTTCCCATTATTATCGCTATTCTGGTTTTCCTGATTTACTTTGTTGTCCATCTGAATTATAAACATTTATCAGGTATTAATATCACAGAATAAGATTTTAATGCAACAATCACGCAAGCAATTTGATCAAAATCGTCGAGCATTGCGACATTTACTCTTTTTCATATATATATATATATATATATTGTAAGGTTCATGCGAGAACCACCTTTATTGCGAGAACCGCAAGAAACAATGTGAACACAACCTAAAATAGCTAAAAAACATAAAAAAACCTAACCCCCCAACCCCCCCCCCCCCAAAAAAACCTAACCACCCCCCCCCCCCACCCAGCCAAGCTAAAATCCTAAAAACTAAACCCCCAAAAAACCTAAAAAAATAAAAAAAAAATTACATTTTTTTTAATATTTTTTATGTTAAAATCGCTACTTTTAGTATCAAAAAAAAAAAATTTAAAATTTTTTTTGTTAAATTTAATAAAAAAAAAAATTGCTACTAAAAGTAGCGATTTTTTTATAAAAAATATTAAAAAAAAAATTTGTGTGTTTTTTAGCTATTTTTAGGCATTTTTGGTTGTGTTCACATTGGTTCTCGCAATAAAGGGTGGTTCCTAACGGATCTTTGTCCTATATATATATATATATTTTTCACTACACGCATTATATATTATTATTATTATTATTATTATTATTATTATTATTATTATTGCTATGGGTGGTTCTAGAAATGCATTTCCCGCTCATCGTATTTCCACACGAGTTTTTCTCCTATTTGTTTTATCCTCTCTCCTTCCTCTACTAACTCCTCACCAAATGTACGGAGTTCCTGCACATTCTCCTCACTCATGGTTGGCAGTGGTGCGGGTATTGGGTCAGGGTACTGAGGTATCGGTTCTCCATATGAGTATGAGTTGTCTAACATCTCCTGAACATACTGATCGGCATTCCAATATGGATCTAAAGGATTAAGGTTGGTATATTGTGCTATGGGGTTTGGTATTTGCTCTCCCTGTGGATAGAGTTCCTGGTAATCCCTATGGTCATCTTCCCATGGATCATATGCTAAAGGATTCGGTGCTGGGATTCTAGGTATCTCGTTTGGGCCAAATGCTGGTATGGGTAACTGGTTTCCTTGGGTAAGTTCTATCTCCATTGGTTGGGTTGGGAATAGTGGTAGTGGTTGTGGTGCAATTATCTGATCTAGGTTTGGATCTGCTGTAGTGGTGGCTAATATATGAAAGTTTGCCAACCGTTTATTAACTATGTCTTGGGCCTGGGCGTTCATTTCTCTATTGGCTACTGCTAATGCCCTTTGTTGTTGCAATTTTCTCATCCGCTTCCTTCGCTCATGTGCTCCCCGACTGAACCATCTTCTCTTTTTCGAAGGGAATGGTTCCTCGGACTGCGCCTTAAATATGAAGATTCCTTCTTCATGTCAGCAGAATACCTCGAAGGAGTAGGCTGTGATGAAGTTCCTTCACTTTTGGGAGAACTAGCTAGGTGACAATAGGCGTCAGACGTACCTTGATCATTCATATTGTAAAATAACAAATTGTCAAATAACACAAAACAATAATATACAGATATACACATAATCACATAGATTATTTCCTAACATAAATGATAAAATTTTGGTGTCAGCAGAACACTTCTGTGGCTTAAATCAGTGGCTGTAGCTCTGATACCACTCTCCGTTACCCTACCCCGGGAGCGGGCGGCCGCGAGGACAGTATCAGTGGTATCGGTGTTTATTAATTTGGCAGCGGAAAATACATCAGGACCGTAGTTAGGAAATAGTTTATCGGAGTAAAACACCACACTTTTATAGATAATAAATACATGGGAAAAACCCAAGTTTCCATTACAAATATGTTTATAGGGATAAATCCCAATTTATTGAAATAAAACTTCTTTCTTCTTTAGGTAACTTTTCCAAGCCTTCAGTGCTCTCCAGCTGGCTTCTATTTGGCTTTCACATTTTGTTACCTCAAAGGCGTTTTAAAAAGTTTTATCAGCAAGAAATACTAGCGAGTGCATCCCATTTTAATCAAAACAGAATTTTACATCTTTACAGTATTGAGAGCGATTACAATGTTTTTATCTACCCAATTACCACCCACGGTATTGTCAATCCTGACTTGTGGTCATGTTACTACTCATGGTGTAGTAACAAGCAATGTATACAAAACCCCAGCATACCGACAGTAATTGTAGAATACATATACTCAATCACTTCTAAATATATTTTAAAACAAGTGAGGTTTTGTAAAAACAGTTTACAAAAAAGTGATTGTACACACAAAAAGATTTACAAAAATAAGATGTACTCACATTGCTGTTTTAGATAATTCCTAGTAACTTCCTGGTTATAATCTATTAAAATTAAACAATGCACACGCGTTAGTAAGATAACCCAATTTACATTAGCTATACCCTCCCCCCGAGACAGAACTCCAACGACTGAGTCAGGCAGAGCCTTGACATGCTTTACGGAGCTCTTGATCAATTGCGCAGAGTAACTAATACGTAACCAGGGGTTATAATACTTACAACGAGGCAGAACTTCGTTTTTAGTGGGTATAATACCCGAGTATTATTTTAGCTTTAGAGATTTAGAGAGAAAGAAAGATTTTGAACGATTTGAAACTGAACGTCGAGCTCCTATTTATTGTGTCTGATCAAGGGGTTCTCGCGCCCCGCGAGAGATACAAGAGGGGGCTTCGCGGCCCGGGAGGCCCTAGACTAGGGTTATAGGCTTGGCGGATCAGTGGTATAGGTTCAACACGTGTTGGCCACGTGGCGGACTGGGGTGCCGCCTGGTGGCACCGGGTCGCGGCCCGCGACTCCTTTGCTTAACTGGGTCGCGCCCCGCGAGGAACCACCAGAATTTGTTTTATTTGATTTTTGTTAATATAAAGGTATTTCAGGCTCGTTTTTCGTATACGAGGTGTATCTTAAGGCGTATAGGACATGTTTAAGGGTTTTAGGAGAGTTGTTATACACGCACACAAAAACCTAATCCTAATCCTAAACCTCCAAAAAAACCTAACCCTAAAAGCTAAACTAAACTTAAAAGCTAATTTTAAGCATGTAATGCACATGTGTAGTACACATATAATGCACATGTGCAGTACAAGTTTTTTTTTTCGAAATTTTTTTATATATAAAAATTAGCGATTTTTTATAAAAGAAATTGTAAAAAAATAAAAATTAAAAAATTAAAAATTTTGGTATGTTTTTTAGGCTTTTTTAGTTAGTTTTCTAGTTTTCTCATTTATATGTAATTTTCTCATGATCCTCTCCCTATGTATATACATACATATATATATATATTTCTCATGATCCCCTCCATATATATATATGCAAGTTTGCTCATATGATGCAATAAAATAAAATAAAATAAGAAGAAAGAAAACAGCACAAAATAAAAATGGGGGATCAAACGTTTGATCTTTTGTTTAGTAGTAAAGGACTTTAACAAGTTGTGCTGCTATTCTATTATAGTTGAACGGCATGTATTTATAAGATAAAACAATAATTGCTATAATTATTATTTTTCAAAATTTGAGGTCCTATATTTTGGAGGCCCTAGACCCAAGCCTAGTATGAATAGCACATAGGGCCGGCCCTGCACCCCACCTTTCTCACGAGTTTCCCTCTCTCTCTACCTTTTCTCCTCTGAAACACTTAAATATACAAAATCAACCGTAAAAAATAGATAAAGATAAAAAAAATCGGCCTACAATACAAGCATAAGTTACATATTTAGTTGTTGACTGTGTTGTAAATCACAAATAAACATCATCAAAGGGTTATTTTTATGTTCAAACTAGTGTGTTTTATGTTATATTTGCATTCTTTTGTTCTGGTTGTTTGGGAAACTAAGTATATTGATACGTGGTCGAAAACTGGTGATCGTTTGTGATTAAATTGATGTTTTTACGTAGTTTTTAATCTTGAATAGCCTACTTTTAATGGGATTTGTGTTTTAAGGGTCTAAAAGAGTTTAAGCAGCTAAACGGAGCACGGGACTCGAAACGGGTCAACCGGGATCAAGAAATGGAAAAACAGAAAACAAGTTGGTGTTAACCATGAAGATTGGATGTGTTTTAGGGGGTGTTAATGGAGTAGAAATGAAGATATTGGAAGATGGCATGATAAAGGGCTGAATTACGAAGACGTGGGCGAAAACGGTGAATAAAACGGAGCTAAAACGAAGAAGTTATGAAGAAAACAAAAAAGGGATTTAGAGGCACCGTCGGCGACGACCAAAGGGCCATCGGCGACGCCTTTTGGTTTGTCACGTCGGCCAGAAACCTTAGTAAACAGCAGATGAAGCCGTCGGGTTAAAATGAGACTTCCAGGGGCCGTCGGGGATGCCCTAAATGGCCGTTGGCGACGCACTCCCTGTATGTGTGTCGCAAATTTTGCTGTTTAATAAGTTAGGGATGGTTTTTAGGTGAGGTTTTGACCAATTTTCGGGGGTTACGAGTTGGGGACGATAAAACACACATCTTGGACCATTCCCTATCATCTTTTTCATATCTCTTCACCTCTAACTCATCCCTAACATCATCATCATCTCCTCTAAACCCTAACCAATTCTCCATCACCTCTAACCCTAATCAGTTCCACCATCATCTTCATCCTTCCACCTTCACCTTCAAACCCTAACCTCGACCACTCCTCAAAGACTCAAAGTTCATGGCTCGGTGTTCGCGCTCGTCGCCCAGTGATCGCGTCCATTCAACCTTGAGCGGCTAGTCTCCTCGGTTTCACCCCGGTGTAGATTGTTGTAAGATTTTCTTTGGTTTATGCATTTGTATTTTGATTTGATTTTGTGATAAATTGTTTAGTAATTGAAACCTTTGATAATTGTCTTGCATTTATTTCGAATTCGTAAGTTGTCGAGTGATGATAAAATTTGACTTTGCGAAATGGTTATGTGCAATCGTGCCTTATCTTAGGTTAGGATTTACATGTCCGATGTAATGAAGTGCATTGCGGTCCATTGTCTATGATGTTGATAGCAATTGGAACCTAAGCTTCGTGATAGAAATCCGTTAATCACTATATGCAATTGAATCAAGTTAAAACATGTAGGAACCCTAGGTCTTACAATTATCGAACCGGGTGTGGAACTTGTTTCTAATTTCTTGTTTCAACCATTTAGTTTAGTTTGCAATCTTAGTTAATCAAACGTTGTTTTAAGATAACATCAATTTGTCGGTTCACTCCGATTTATTTTCAAAACCAAACAAACAAATAAAATTAGCAACCTTCATAATCACTTTGTACATTTTTGTAAATAGTCTAACTAATCAAACAGGTCGTGCAATACTGACCACATGCTCTTCGTGGGTACGATACCCGACTTACACCTAGCTACCTTGGTTAATACTGATCGGGACGACATGGTAACGTCAAAATGGCGCCGTTGCCGGGGAGCTAGTTCGCTTAGTATTTCATTACTTGTTCAATTTTAGTGTTAGTTTTCTTTCTTGTATTTTTGTGATTTTACTTTGGGTGGTCGAGCTTGTCTGTGCAGGTACATGTTTTGCAGACACCATTTTCAATATGAATTGGGTAGATGATGATCCGTGTGAGTGTTGCGGAAGCGGAGAGCATCTATTAGAGGATTGCTCTGTTTTCTACATGAAGGTTCAAGCATACAAGGATCCGGAAGACTATCTCAGTGGATTGTACGGATATGGGAGGGTGGATTATGAAGATTTAAATGGTCCATCCTCACATTATCCATACGTTATACCGCCACAACCACCACCAAATCGTAAAAAATACTACCACCCCGATACGGATTACCATTACGAGCAAGAGTGAGATTACAACAATTATGCACAAGAGATGCCACATTACATAAGTTACCGGGAGGAGTATGTCGATTATTACCATGAATACCATCCGTCGGCATACAAGGACCCACAAGATTCAATGCATTCCAAGCTTGTGCTCTCATAAACATGGTGAAAGGATATCATGAGGATATCAAAGATATGAAGAAAGCGAATGAAGTGAGAGATAAAGCTCATGAAGTATTGGTGATGCTAGTGGGTTAATTAGCGGAGGCAATAGCCAAAATTAAACGCGAGCGGGATGTTTTGGCTAACGGTACCATGGTTGATGGTGATGTGGTGGAAGACGTCATAGATCTTTCAGAGCAAGAAGTTGAATATCTGAACCGAGCAGAAGACATGACACTGCGAGACGAGACGAGTCGCATCTGAAAGAAGCCCACATTCATATCCATCATTCTCCCGTACATATCACTCCAACCAACAAAGTTGGGGATGCGGGTTCGGGTTCAGGTATAAGGCTTCGAAGGGTGGCGTTGCAAGACATTGGCCAGTTTGGTAAAAAGCGACCCCAAAGTTTTACAGTACGCATGCCGATTAGAAGAAACAAATAGTGAATTCAACATGCCAACAACCGAGCGTATGTTGGAAACTCGGTAGGCAAATGTGCACTTCGACCACCATGAGAGGCAAATCAGGTATGATTGTTGTAGAGTTTGTACTATTATTCGTTTTATTTTATTTTCTTAGTTAAATGAACGTTGTGGGTTTGTTCCCTATATAACCCTCATGAGACCTACTCGTCCTCCCGAGCTATCGGGAGGTTTAAAAGGGCTTGTTGCATAAGTTAAATGCAACCGTGATTCCTACGAAAGTAAGTTAGGTTTGTTGTTATTTTACACTATTTTTTCCACATAAATCAAAGTGCAATAACGTATGGCGTGGTAATATTTTCATAAAAGTGGTAGAACTAGGTAACTAACAAATTTTGATGGTTGTGAGAAGCATGCTTCCACACAACGGTTGAGATTTGTAGGTAGATCATGTTCGTGAGATGACCACTTTGTTGAAAGATGAAGAGCACACAAGGAACGAGCGAAAAAAAAGGTGCATACGTTTCTTTTTATCTTTGATTTTTAGTTAGCAAATAAGTGGATTGTAAATTGTATTTTATCTTCCAGGGTGAAATTTTGGGGAAGGTTAGCCGTGTCAAGTGTGGGGATGGGGGAGTAAAAGTTTTTCGATTTTTGACCTGTTCATTTAAACATTACACATTGAGGACAATGTTGACCTCAAGTGTGGGGATGAGGGAAAAATTTCAAAAAAATTTCAAAATGTCTTTGTTTGAAGCGATCTAAAAAGCATAAGTAACTAAGTTAACGAGGGATGACACAACCCATTTGGTCTTTTGTCATAGTCTAGGTCGAGTTAATAGCATGACGGGTATATAGCGGGTGGTTATTTGGGAATAATCTGCCTAAGAAACTTACAAATTATGTATATCATATTCCATACCCTTATATGTGAGATCTTGAGCCACTTTTATACATCGTATATACACATATGTCTTTGTTTGAGCACCATTAGTCACGTATTGTAGAACTTGCGACTTTTGATACGTTTGAGGCCATAGACCGAATACAAGCACGAGAATGATTAAGGCATTAGGTGAACCTTTTCCTTTAAAACCATTTATCTATCCTTACCCAAACAAATCCCCTAGTCATCCACTTTGAGCCTAAACCTTTCATTTGACAACCCGTTTAGCCCATAGCCATAAACCTTTTCTTTTTAAGCCCGTGTGATGAAAATTCGATTATAGGATTATATGTTTGTATAGTTGTGATTTATATTCGTAAAAAAAGCAAAAATTCAGAAAATGTTGCGAAAAAGAATAGAAAATCATTGAGAAAATAACAAAAATATGTTTTTCTAGTTTGTGGAAAAAAAGGCGAAAATTGTTGGCTTCTAGTTTGATGTTGGTAGTTAGTTGTGTTTAGAATAGTCATTTTGCAATAAAAATTGAATTTTCATCAACTTAACCACTTTAAAAACATCCTATTCCATACCCTTAACCTAGCCCCGTTACAACCCTTTAAAGACCTTTTGACTTGTGCTTAGTATTCGTGTTCGGTGGTGGAGAATGAATGAGTTGCAAGCCTATGCGGGTACATGTTCTAATCGGTTTGAATGATTATTTCAAAAGCACTAATGCATCAACTATTAGCAAATTTTAAACCGAGTGGAGAGAACATTGTGAGGGATGTGCATGATTTATTTGTTTCAAGGGAGGGTTAATCTTGGATAACCATTTTATATGTGATTATTCACTTACCGTTAGATATTTTGTAAATTGTAAAAAGTTTAAACCGGGTATGACTTTAGACCTTAACCTTAGTCTCGGGAATGGGACGTGTGTTTCCCGTTTGACGAACGTGAAAGTGAAAAATAGATTTGCTTGAGGGCAAGCAAACGACGAGTGTGGGGATGTGATACGTGGTCAAAAACCGGTGATCGTTTGTGCTTAAATTGATGTTTTTACGTAGCTTTTATTCTTGAATAGCCTACTTTTAAGGGGATTTTTGTTTTACAGGTCTAGAAGAGTTTATGGAGCTAATCGGGAGCAAAACGGAGCACCGGGACGCGAATCGGGTCAACCGGGATCAAGAAATGGAAAAACAGAAAACAAGTTGGTGTTAACCATGAAGATTGGATGTATTGTAGGGGATGTTAATGGATTAAAAATGAAGATATTGGAAGATGGCATGATAGAGGGATGAATTACGAAGACGTGGGCGAAAACGGTGAATAAAACAGAGCTAAAACGAAGAAGTTATGAAGAAAACAAAAAATAGGATTTAGAGGCACCGTCGGTGACGCCCTCTGGTTTGTTCCGTCGGCCAGAAACCTTCCTAAACAGCAAATTAAGCCATCGGGTGAAACTGAGACTTCCAGGGGCCGTCGGTGACGCCCTAAATGGCCGTCGGCGACGCCCTCCCTATATGTGTGTCGCGAATTTTGTTGTTTAATGAGTTGGGGATGGTTTTTAGGTCAGGTTTTGACCAATTTTCGGGGGTTACGAGTTGGGGACGATAAAACATACATCTTGGACCACTCCCTATCATCTTTTTCATATCTCTTCACCTCTAACTCATCCCTAACATCATCATCATCTCTTCTAACCTCTAAACCATAACCAAATCTCCATCATCTCTAACCCTAATGAATTCCACCATCATCATCACCATCATCTTCATCCTTCTACCTTCACCTTCAAACCCTGACCTCCACCACTCCTCAAAGACTCAAAGGTCATGGCTCGGTGTTCGCGCTCGTCACCCGGTGATCGCGTCCATTCAACCATGAGCGGCTAGTCTCTTCGGTTTCACCCTGGTGTAGATTGTTGTAAGATTTTCTAGGGTTTATACAGTTGTATTTGATTTGATTTTGTAACAAATTGTTTAGTATTTGAAACCTTTGATAATTGTCTTGCATTTGTTTCGAATCCCTAAATTGTCAAGTGATGATAAAATTTGACTTTGTGAAATGGTTATGTGCAATCCTGCCTTATCTTAGGTTAGGATTTCCATGTCCGATGTAACGAAGTACATTGCAGTCTGTTTTCTATGAAGTTGATAGCAACTGGCACCTAAGCTTCGTGATAGAAATCCGTTAATCACTGTCACACCCCGACCACGTAGAACAACAAAACGTGGCGGAAAACGTCGGGGAGTGTTGTAACAGAATCATTGTTTCATAACACATGGAAATTGAAATATTGTTTTATTGATTAAAGTAGTTACAATGTCTTGACAATCAAAGAAACATAACATAAATAACTAGTCTTGCATCTTTTATTGTCGCTAAGGCCCAAGTCCGCCTAAGTGTATCTTGATAAATCCTATGCATCATATCCTGAAACACATGTGAAAATAGGTACGTCAGCATAAAAATGCCTGTGAGAAACATAGGTTTATGAAAATAGGATTCATGACTTATTGTTTAAGAAAATGTTTAGACATGAACCTTGTAATTTGATTTGTCTTGTAAATCTTTTGAAAAACGATAAGATCAGATGATATGTATAAATAAGAGAATAAGGTATGGTTAAATGAATAACCATATAAAAATGAGTTTGTATAATTTAAGTTGTTTATAAAACAATGTATTGTGAAAAGTATGTTATTTGTATAAAATGTTATATGTCCAAATGGAAATGATTCAAATAACGCTACGATATGTAATACCATACAATCACTTATATATAGGAAGTACCAGCGGCGTATCCACCATGCTTGTATCATATTACACACGCCTCGTTACTCAAATCACTTACCCAAACAAACCACCAATGTAAGATGTCTATGTTTAAACCAATTGCCAAACGTATTGAATAATATGTCAAAATGTTTATGTCAATATGTAAATCATGTAATGTGTAACCAATGTCAATAATGTTTATGTGTCAAATGTAAATCATGTAATGTGTAACCAATGTCAATAATGTTTATATGTCAAATGTAGATCATGTAATGTGTAATCAAAATGATATGTATGGCTAGTGAAATATATCAACTAAACCATATGCACAAAAACAAAGTATTGAAGTAAAACATGGTTTAAATCAAAGCTATGTTTTGTGGAAAATGCATGCTATACTGATACAAATATCTATGCGGTATCGTGAGAATGCATACATCCAAGCCTTGAGACTGTGGCGATAAACCCTTAAACAAATTAAAGGTTTATCTTGTTGTAAATGTATATCGAATTCGGTCATTCCTTTCATCCCCACCTACCCAGGATGTCCGGAATGGGAGTTGTCAATTCCTATGGTACCACTACCTACTAACGAACGGCGTGATCGGTGTTAATGAATGTATATTGATCCATCAAAACAATCCAAATATCATATCAAATTGTAAGCATGTGATGAAAACAACTGTACTAAGTATGCAACAAATGAACATACATAGCATGTGATGTGATGTGAAACGATGTACTAAGTATGAACTAAATGGACATACATAGCATAAAATGCAATGTAGGACAATGAAATCATGTACTATAAATGTACTAATGAACATAGCAAGTATATGATGTGAAAACATGGAAAGCACGAAAGTAACAAGTAGGCACATGTGTTCCACCCCAAAATGTTTGGAAAACAGTATAAGAGGGGTCTATGTACTCACTTGAGATTGCTCAGAAGTCCTAAGATAACCACCAAGCAATGCTAGAGATCACGGAATCAAACGGCACCTAATATAGGTAACTACATTAATAAACCGGACCTAAATCGGATGATCGGATAGAATGAGGGTTCGTAACCCAAACGAGTACGGGGACTCGTGTAATATGGTTTAACAAAGCCCACATACTAAAACGAAACTTAACCTAAGTGTTTGTGGCCCATTACGACCCGTTTAGGTAGCTTATGCTACTTTAACGCGTCGTTCGCGTGAAACGCGTTCGGACCGCTTAACTAGTCCTATGACAAGTAATATATGCCTTAACATGTCTAATATGGTTGTCAAATCAGTTTAGATGTCAAACGTTATGTTACATATGTTTAAAATGAATTTTGGCATCAAAGGGGTATTTTGGTAATTTACCTAAGGCATATAAACTACCTATCATACAACTACTTAAACGAAGCGACCATAAGGTATAACCTCGGAAGGTTATTCCCTATATACTATGGTCACCTAATGTGTTTGGTCGAATCCTAATGATCGACCAAATGGGTCGGGTTCGAAGGTATAAGCGATTTGTTAGATCGCTTACCCTTACGACCCTAGACAACGTGGTAATCATTAGGCATAGTCACAAGGGACTATAACCATCGTGATTACAATCACGTTGCGAAGTTCAAACGAATTTCGCATTGACCATAAACTGGTCAATGCAGAAAGTCAAACAAAGTTTGACTTTCGGACTCGAAAAACAATAAAAGAACGAAGGAACACTTACGAAGGGTCCCCGAATGCTAATCTAGATCAAAATAGCTCAGGTATGAAACAAAGGTTTCAACTTAGAGCACATAAGATCAGATTCTTGTGAGGAAAAGTGAAGGGTGGAGGTGGGTATTTATAGTTTTCGGTTCACCGTTAGGATCATTTCTTGGAAAAAGGGGCACGATCTAAGCCGTACACTTGTTGGAAAGTTGTGGTAACTCATTTGCCATCCACCATAAGAGTTTGACACTTGGCACTTGGCCTTTGGAGAGTGTTAAGGGCTGTTAAAAGCTGAAAAAAAAAAACGTTTTGCTGCATCTGGCCCCTGTTTACGGACCTAGTTTGGCAGATTTACAGTTTCAGTCCATGCACCCTCAAAACTTGGTTTTCGATGCGGTTTTTTTGACACGTTTAAGCCCCGTTAACCCCATTTAAAAGCTCTAAAATGAAGTTAAAGTATAGGGAACTTAAAATTTGTTCAAAAATATCTCGGGTGTCGGTTCGTTTAGCCGTACGGTTACGTTGTTCGGTTAATTACGACGGAATGCGCATAAGCGTGAAAAATGATCCAAATGGAGTGACGAAAGGATTTTTCTTATGCCAAACACTAAAATAAAATATTTTAGTGCTTACATAAATTTTTGGATGTCTGGATATATTCAGAACGTAAGTTATGCGCGAAAATGCAAACTTGTGCACTTTTTTGACGCTTTTAGTCCCGGAATGACCCCAAAAGTTTATTTTAGCATACCAAACCCCTCAAAGCCTATTTCTAAGCTATGTAAAGGATATTTAAGGTTTGTTTAACTTATGGTCATGTTCCGGAATGTTCGTTACAGTTCAAATTGGCATACTTTCGCAGTTTGTCAAGTTTAGTCCCTGTAAGCGAATTAACTTGTTTTTGCCACACCAAAGCCTTTAAAACTTATTTCTAAGTTATGTAAAGGTTATTTAAGGTATGTTAAGTATATTTCACTATTCCGGAGCGTTCGTTGCATTAAACGGGTTATATTTACGCATCAGTGCGCGTATAACCTTCTAGAAAGCGATTTAAAGCTTGAAATCGAACAAGAATTGATAATGTGCAAAGGATACACATATTTGTACATGTCCCAAGTATGAAATACAATATTTCATTGATACAGTATTTGTTTGATGGTCGTGGAGGCACAGGTTTTACAGTCTCCCCTACTTTAGGAAATTTCGTCCCGAAATTTTATTTAGAGGAAACTTGTGAGAGTTTAAAACATGAAGTTGAAAAGATCGAACAACATTGGTTAGGGTTCTGAACTTCTAGTAACTTTAATAACATCATGCTTGCAATGTAAGAGGGATACTTATATACAAGTATATGAAGCGTCATTGGTGCGTCCACCGTACCTCCATTACATCGTTCTCATTTTGTTATTGTTGTTACTATCGGTTCTTACACATAATAAATCTTACTGTGGTTACCGTGCACTGAATCTCATAATTATGTACGCGTCCATAATTAGACAATTCCTTGCATAGTTCACACAGTCTATTTTATAATGTGTAGGGGAAAACCAATGAACAAACATGTGATGAGTGTGACTAGACCACCATAGGGTCCCTTTTATTAAATCAATAAATGATTTTAATAGACAACCAAGGAGTCTTTTCAGCTTATATCATCACATGTCATTCTTAACCAGATTTTTGAATCAATATTTTTTACTAGACCACTAAAAGGGGCTCTTATGAATCATGGAGTGGTACTATATAATCCAAGGGTCTTAACTATTACATAGAAGCCCATTAAGGAATTAAGGTAGTACCTTTTTGAATATCCTACTACGAATCCCTCATATGAAGATATGAAAAATTCTACGAGGATTTGGATAACGAATATCCAGAGTATAAAAACACAAAATGCATAAAAGAAAACACAAGACGCATAACACATAGTCATATAACCACAAAGATTGTTTATTTAGATCTTTAATTTGTTAATTTGTTTTGCTAACAGAGCACATGTATTTAAAGCACACTAGGAATCCATCTCGTGGATTTCATTTGGTACTTTAAACATTATCAAGAATCTAACAATAAAGATAGAAAGATTTTTAAAAGAAAATTTCGATTTCGATTATAAGGAACCGAAATGTTCGAATTTAGGTACAAAAGGAATCCAATTAAGGATTCTGATTTGTATGATAATCATCCACAAGGGTCTAGATGTGAAGATATAAGGATCCCATATGGATTTTAGAAGTTGAAGATGTTTTGAAACCTTGCACTTGATGTGCTTAGGTCAAAACATGAAGTAAAATGCTTATGAAGTTGAGATGCTAGATATGTCAAGGCGACATATGAAGCGAAATTTGAAAGTTAAGTCAATGTATGTGGAAAATATTTTTTGGAAAACTATGCATGGGGTTCTAAAAAAATGTGTTCAATGTTTTTGAAACCTTATATATAATACTTTTGAAATCATAAAGTAGGTGTATTAGGTAAGTATATTTATAAAAATGTTTTAAAATCATGCGAGATGAATTTTGAAATTATGTATAAGGTTTTTGAAAGACATGAATGATGCTTTTCGAAATCATGCACTTGATAAGAAAATGTATTGTGTTAATATTGTTTTCAGACTATATGAAATATTCTGAAATTATGAAAGTTGTTTTTTTTTTTTGAAAACATAACCAATGTTTTTGAAATAACATAGATAGTGCATTTGAAAAAAAAATTGTTTTCAAACTATATGAAATGTTTTGAGATCATGAAGATTGTTTTTGAAATACTTGTACTGTGTATGTTGAAAAATCAAAACGTAATGGGTATGATATTTGAAAATACCCTTAGTTATCTAACCAAGGATTCAGAGGTACAGATGTGCAGAAGCATGATTACTCATAATGTCACTTTATTTTCTGTAATTCGTATCTTAGAATGAAACGAGTACTTAAAATTTTTGAGGGAATCATGAGCGATCATTTGAAAGAGAAAATCACAAGAGTAGTTTGTAAGGAACATAGTTCCTTAATATAGGTATTATAGGGAAATGCCATAAACACATGTGATTATACTTGTATATCAGAATTGCGAACAACAACTTTTATTTATGAACGAGACATATTGTTTCACAATACACGAAAACAAAAGAAACCAAGGCATAAGACAGCAACATCCTTTGTTCAGCCGAATGCTCATCCAAGGGTTGGATTTTGATTAGCAAGCTTTGGGCATTTGTTCCTGAAATGGCTTGTCTCGCCACAGTTGTAGCACGATCCAGGCGGAAAGCGAGCTTGAGCAGGATTGGCTTGTGGTTGGTTTAGACCACTTTGGTTTGGGGTAAATCAACAAGCATTTGCCAGGTGACCGAGTCGCCCACATGATGCACACAAACGACACTGTAGGTGAGCTAAGTGGTGTGCATTACATTTGTCGCATATTGGTGCTGTTCCCTTGTATTGCTTCTTAACAGGTGGTGTTGCCACCCGGACGGGTCTTGTTTGATTTGGTACTGCTGTAGTTGGGCAAACCCTTGCCGTATGACCTATAAGTCCACAAATTTGGCATTTGCGGCACTTCACGCTAGCCTGATGATGAAGGCTACATTGGTTGCACAAGGGTGCAGTTCCGTTGTATGGCTTCCTAGCAGGGGGTTGAGCTGGTTGGTTGGGGACGGCTTTACCATTGTGAGCGACCATGGCGAAGTTCTGAGAAGCCTTTCACTTTTTTGACTTCTTAGGGGATCGTTCATCCATGGTCTTTGATTCCTTGATTGGTTTCTTGGCTGGTGGTGCCGTCACTTGGCTAGGTCTTGCCTGTTTTGGTGCAACCGCTGCGGGATTCTTTGAAGCTTTACGTTTCTTTGGCTTCCGTCTCCTTTGGTGATTCTTGAGTGGCTTCATTCTGGAGACGATACATGGCAGTAGCTAATTCGACAGTCTTTAGGACTACTTCGCCTATTCGCTGGGCAAATTTGGCAGTCTGCTCGGATATCTGGGCGTCATCGTAATGGAGAGACATTCTAGAAGAAAATGAAAGACATAGGAAGAAACAAGTGAAACGTCATCGGATAAACAATACAGAATGGCAATGCATAAGAATTTGCGATTATTTGTTTGTTACCTAAGGCAAACAAATGAGATGGTGACTAATCAAAGTGAACGGATCATATTAATGTATCATTGAAGACATGCTCGCCTATAAGTGAACACTCACCCCAAGAGTTCCCAGGTAAGAGTGACTGGTCCGATACTGCGGATTTGTACGAACACTCTAGCCTTCGACAGAAAACTCAGGGTACAGGCATTCACTCTTCCAGTTTGCACGTGTTCACATTATACGACCCAAACTTTGACGAGATTTTTGAAAACTTAGAGGGTTCAAAACCTTATAACAGAGGGTTCAAAACCTTACAATAGAGGGTTCAAAACCTAGTAATCAATCATCCTAGAACAGATGATTAGTTTTCAAAGCGGTTTTGAAATTTATGTTCTTGTTGAGGTCGTCGCCTAAGGATAGGTAACAGTATTGTTTTATGACTAAACGCAAGTAAACTCGCGTTAGGGTCCTAGGAAGGTTATAGACTAGGTCAAAGTATTACTAATAACCTAATTCCCTATAACCATGAGCTCTGATACCAACTTTTCTGTCACACCCCGACCACATAGAACAACAAAACGTGGCGGAAAACGTCGGGGAGTGTTGTAACAGAATCATTGTTTCATAACACATGGAAATTGAAATATTGTTTTATTGATTAAAGTAGTCACAATGTCTTGACAATCAAAGAAACATAACATAAATAACTAGTCTTGCATCTTTTATTGTCGCTAAGGCCCAAGTCCGCCTAAGTGTATCTTGATAAATCCTATGCATCATATCCTGAAACACATGTGAAAATAGGTACGTCAGCATAAAAATGCCTGTGAGATACATAGGTTTATGAAAATAGGATTCATGACTTATTGTTTAAGAAAATGTTTAGTCATGAACCTTGTAATTTGATTTGTCTTGTAAATCTTTTGAAAAACGATAAGATCAGATGATATGTATAAATAAGAGAATAAGGTATGGTTAAATGAATAACCATATAAAAATGAGTTTGTATAATTTAAGTTGTTTGTAAAACAATGTATTGTGAAAAGTATGTTATTTGTATAAAATGTTATATATCCAAATGGAAATGATTCAAATAACGCTACGATATGTAATACCATACAATCACTTATATATAGGAAGTACCAGCGGCGTATCCACCATGCTTGTATCATATTACACACGCCTCGTTACTCAAATCACTTACCCAAACAAACCACCAATGTAAGATGTCTATGTTTAAACCAATTGCCAAACGTATTGAATAATATGTCAAAATGTTTATGTCAATATGTAAATCATGTAATGTGTAACCAATGTCAATAATGTTTATGTGTAAAATGTAAATCATGTAATGTGTAACCAATGTCAATAATGTTTATATGTCAAATGTAGATCATGTAATGTGTAATCAAAATGATATGTATGGCTAGTGAAATATATCAACTAAACCATATGCACAAAAACAAAGTATTGAAGTAAAACATGGTTTAAATCAATGCTATGTTTTGTGGAAAATGCATGCTATACTGATACAAATATCTATGCAGTATTATGAGAATGCATACATCCAAGCCTTGAGACTGTGGCGATAAACCCTTAAACAAATTAAAGGTTTATCTTGTTGTAAATGTATATCGAATTCGGTCATTCCTTTAATCCCCACCTACCCAGGATGTCCGGAACGGGAGTTGTCAATTCCTGTGGTACCACTACCTACTAACGAACGGCGTGATCGGTGTTAATGAATGTATATTGATCCATCAAAACAATCCAAATATCATATCAAATTGTTAGCATGTGATGAAAACAACTGTACTAAGTATGCAACAAATGAACATACATAGCATGTGATGTGATGTGAAACGATGTACTAAGTATGAACTAAATGGACATTCATAGCATAAAATGCAATGTAAGACAATGAAATCATGTACTATAAATGTACTAATGAACATAGCAAGTATATGATGTTTGGTCGAATCCTAATGATCGACCAAATGGGTCGGGTTCGAAGGTATAAGCGATTTGTTAGAACGCTTACCCTTACGACCCTAGACAACGTGGTAATCATTAGGCATAGTCACAAGGGACTATAACCATCGTGATTACAATCACGTTGCGAAGTTCAAACGAACTTCGCATTGACCATAAACTGGTCAATGCAGAAAGTCAAACAAAGTTTGACTTTCGGACTCGAAAAACAATAAAAGAACGAAGGAACACTTGCGAAGGGTCCCCGAATGCTAATCTAGATCAAAATAGCTCAGGTATGAAACAAAGGTTTCAACTTAGAGCACATAAGATCAGATTCTTGTGAGGAAAAGTGAAGGGTGGAGGTGGGTATTTATAGTTTTCGGTTCACCGTTAGGATCATTTCTTGGAAAAGGGGGCACGATCTAAGCCGTACACTTGTTGGAAAGTTGTGGTAACTCATTTGCCATCCACCATAAGAGTTTGACACTTGGAACTTGGACTTTGGAGAGTGTTAAGGGCTGTTAAAAGCTGAAAAAAAAATGTTTTGCTGCATCTGGCCCCTGTTTACGAACCTAGTTTGGCAGATTTACAGTTTCAGTCCCTGCACCCTCAAAACTTGGTTTTCGATGCGTTTTTTTTTTTTGACACGTTTAAGCCCCGTTAACCCTATTTAAAAGCTCTAAAATGAAGTTAAAGTATAGGGAACTTAAAATGTGTTCAAAAATATCTCGGGTGTCGGTTCGTTTAGCCGTACGGTTACGTTGTTCGGTTAATTACGACGGAATGCGCATAAGCGCGAAAAATGATCCAAATGGCGTAACGAAAGGATTTTTCTTCTGCCAAACACTAAAATAAAATATTTTAGTGCTTACATAAATTTTTGGATGTCCGGATGTATTCAGAACGTAAGTTATGCGCGAAAATGCAAACTTGTGCACTTTTTTGACGCTTTTAGTCCCGGAATGACCCCAAAAGTTTATTTTAGCATACCGAACCCCTCAAAGCCTATTTCTAAGCTATGTAAAGGATATTTAAGGTGTGTTTAACTTATGGTCATGTTCCGAAATGTTCGTTACAGTTCAAATTGGCATACTTTCGCAGTTTGTCAAGTTTAGTCCTTGTAAGCGAATTAACTTGTTTTTGCCACACCAAAGCCTTTAAAACTTATTTCTAAGTTATGTAAAGGTTATTTAAGGTATGTTAAGTATATTTCACTATTCCGGAGTGTTCGTTGCATTAAACGGGTTATATTTACGCATCAGTGCGCGTATAACCTTCTAGAAAGCGATTTAAAGCTTGAAATCGAACAAGAATTGATAATGTGCAAAGGATACACATATTTGTACATGTCCCAAGTATGAAATACAATATTTCATTGATACAGTATTTGTTTGATGGTCGTGGAGGCACAGGTGTTACAATCACTATATGCAATTGAATCAAGTTAAAACATGTAGGAACCCTAGGTCTTACAATTATCGAACCGGGTGTGCAACTTGTTTCTAATTTCTTGTTTCAACTGTTTAGTTTAGTTTGCAATCTTAGTTAATCAAACGTTGTTTTAAGATAACATCAATTTGTCGGTTCACTTCGATTTATTTCCAAAACCAAACAAGCAAATAAAATTAGCAAGCTTCATAATCACTTTGTACATTTTTGTAAATAGTCTAACTAATCAAACAGGACATGAAATACTGACCACATGCTCTTCGTGGATATGATACCCGACTTACCCTAGCTACCTAGGTTAATTGGGTTTTTGACTGATCGGGACGACATGGTCACGTCATATATGTTTTAATACAGTGGATCTAAATTATTGTTTTAAATGTAAACAATATATGCTTGATAGTAGATGTACCATTAGTGTGTTTAAGGTGACCCGTTATGATGTGTTTTACGTATGATCTGTTATACAATATAACATATCCTAAAGAACCCCAAAAATTATAAAACACAACATCAAGAAACGACAAATGACAGGTCATTCGTGAATTATAACTTGTATAACATATTGTGATGAAACCAATACCTGATATAAACACAACATCAATAATTACAAATGCATCTTCTTCCTAAAAAAACATAAATTGCTATAACACATTGTGCATTAAACGACATCGTGAACGTTACTCATTTCATCAGGTAGCTCGAGTTTGTAGGCCATGTCACTGATTCTTTCCAGAATTTTGAATGGCCTAACGTAACGTAAATTCATCTTTCCACGCTTTCTAAAGCGCACCGCACCCTCCCAGGGTGAGACTTTCAATCAAGACACGTTCGCCGGTAGCAAACTCCCAGCGTTTCCTAAGCTTATCAGCTTCCCTGGCGGTCACGCGTTGCAGCCATACGATTCCCGATCTAAACAATCTTCTTAGAGGTTTCAAGTCCTGGACCCGTGATTAGGTTGTCACCCACCTTAGTCCAACAAGGAGATTGGCATTATCGTCCATGCAATGCCTCAAACAGAGCTGTCTGAATACTAGAATGGTAACTACTGCAGTAGAACTCAACCAAAGGTAAGTGTCCTTCCAATTTTTACTAAAGTCAATCACACACATGCTCGCAGCATGTCATCGAGTGTCAGGATGGTTCGTTTACTCTGACCATTTATCCTACGGTGATAAGCAATGCTCATGTCTAGACGTGAGCCAAGGGTGTTGTGTATTTCCTATCATAAATTAGGTATAGATCAAAATCAGAGGTAACAGGAGTTGGCACCCCGAGCCTAAAAACTTCCCTTCACAGGTAATTACTCACAGGATATTAAGACTTGTCAATTTTCCTTGAATGCAAGAAAGTGTACTGGTTACATGAGACAATCAACGATCACCCAGGTGATATTGTTTCCGTTTTAAGTTTTAGGTAGACCAGTGACAAAATCTATGGCAGTTTGTTCCTATTTTCAAATGGGTGTTCCTGGTTACTTACACAACCCAGGAGGTTTCTGATACTCCACCTTGACTTTCGCATAAGTCAAACATCGTTCACATACATTGCTATGTGGGCTTCCACGTCTGGTCACTAGTACAAGATCCTAAGTCATTCTATCAAAACCCGGACGAGTAGAATATCGAGGCTTGTGTGATTCGCCCAACACAAGTTCCCTTGGATTGCTGTATAGTGAGACCCATATTCGCTCCATGAGGTAGTGGGTATCGCCCGATTTTAGATACAAGTCGTTTTTCCATGCCCCGCACGGATTCAGCTGGGAGGTTCTCTTCCTTCAATGCTTCGGTTCGAGCAGAACGGATCTGATCAGGTAGGTTAGGGTCGATGGTGTGCTGCGAGGCCCGTACACGTTTAGGTTTCACAGTCGAAATCATCCAAAAGTTTCATCCAGTGATGCCATCACATGTTTAGCTCTTTCGAAACAAGGATACACGGGAGGCCATATGATCGGTCTAAGTAGTGCATTTGGTACCGTCCAAGTAATGCCTCCGACTTGAATCCAAAGACCATGGCTCCCACCACAGGTTGTGACTCGTGCAATTCTTCTTGTAAATCCACTACGTTAGCCATCACCTTCTCGTGTTGCATCGGCGTGTAACTGGGACTCTGATTCGAACCATCATGGTATACCACTAGATCACCCGTACCCTCGGGTAAAGACGATGCTCAGTGCATTATATAGTTGGGTTTCAAAAGCTAAAAAGACGTCCTCCTGTTTTGTCTCCCATGAATACACAACACCCTGGTGTGCTGAAGAGATTAAAGTTGCGCGATCTTCGAAAATCCCGCGATGAATCTACGATAGTGTCTAGCGAGACCAAGAAGATTGCTGTATCCCCGAAGGATTCTTTGGTGCCAATCAATTTCTAATAAAATGGATCTCAGCGAGATCCACGTGTATTCCCACTTCGTTAACTACGTGACCAAGAAAGTGTACTTCTTGAATCCTGAAGTCACACTTAGGTAGACTTCGCATGGAGTTGCTCCTCCCCTAGGAGCTCTAAGATGAAATACAAATTCCGTTCATGGTGTTCCTTTCTCCTGGAAGTGATTCAAAACGTCACAGATAAACACGGTTGACAAATCTGGCTATATGAGGTTGACACATACTATTCATGTGATCCCTAAGGCTGCTGGTGTGTTGGATAACTTAAACAACAAGAACAGAAAAGCGTAGTGGCCGTACTGTGCCTGTAACACCATGTTAGGAATCATCCTCCCCTGGGTCTTCCATCAGGTGACAGTCCGATCTTAATTTGGTTTCCGAATAGAAGCTTGATCATTGCAGTAAGTCAAGCAGGTCGTCGATGCGAGATAGAGGGTGACGGTCTATGATTGCTACTTTGTGGTAGTCTGTACACATACGAAAGGACTCGTCCTTCATTTCCACAATAGAGCTCGGGCTCCCCAAGACGAGGAGCTAGATCAATAAAACTTCCATCCAGTAGTTCCTGAAGTTGTTTGGACAGTTCTTGCAACGCTCTAGGCGCAAGACGATAAGAGGTGCCAGAAATAAGGATTGCTTCTGGCGTGATACACATCTGATATTCCTCCTGACAATGTGGGGGAAAACCTGGAAGTTCTTCGGGCTGTGCACCAGTAATCAATGATAGGGTAGCAGTGTAGGTGAAACACTTTTGGGCTCCCACCGCCGAAGTGATGCTGACAATCAATGAATCTCCACCATGAAGAGATATACATGCAATTTCCTCCTTACAGAAGATTTCTGTTTGAGACTTGGACATCCGGTCCATACTATTGACTACACCAAAGCTTCTAACATCAGCAGGGGGAAGGTCAATGTCAAACTCGTGACCTGCAAGATTGAGTTGCACCTTAGGTGAACGTGTGACACTTCAATTGGCTTGCCATCAGCCACTTCTACAACGTGTCTATCTTCTAGAGGCATCAGGGTTAAACAGAATAGAGACGAAGCAATTAGTTACCCAAAAACATACAAGCTACCATGTTGCTATTACACCTGGCTTCGCCTACACCAATCCTAAATGCCCTTCCACGAGCACCACTTCCAGTGTTGTTGTTACTATTACGAGGATTCCCAATACTGTCATTGTTCCCTGGGTTGATGACGTCTTGACTTAACAACGGCCAATCCTTGTCAAAGTCACCTAAATTTCCATACTGAAAGTTATGATTTGCGAGTACCTTGTTGGCGTCATGGCCATTGCCTCTAATGTAGTTGCTTTGAAAACAGATCCTTGTAATCTTTTTCCCTTAGGGTCCACCTTCCCATTGTTCTTGTCACGTCCTAGGGTACTGCCCATGGCGCTAGTAATTACACATCCCATATTCTAGTCTGTTTCCAGTGTTTATGCACCGATTGATTCGTAAGAGTTGGCTCCCAGACATTGCTTGCTAGGGTTAAGGACTCGATTGAAGTCAACCTACTGATGTTCATTGTCAGAGAGCAGGGTCATCCTAACACTAGGGTTGGTAATGCATCACGTTCATCTTCTTTTCCATCGGTCTTGCGAGTCAATTGAATAGCGCACGGTAAATCGTTAGAGAATCACAGAGGTGTCCATACTTCTGAATTTGAGGCGTCAATTTGTTGCGTCAAAGTAAACGAGAAAAGTGAGAAAGTATAGACCAAACATTTAACGTTTCGACCTCTGTCTCAAAGACGTTCGCACTAACACCTAACATTCTTATACAGTTCGCTAGACATTCAGATTGGTGTTCTGATAACACTCGATAGCATCGAGTTATGTAAAGATTCAGAGGAGAGTGAAATGATCACGTTCAAATAGGAGACAATCATTGCTATGACCCCTATGGATCGTTGTGTTTCACATTTGGTCGAATAATGGAATGGAACCTCTTTCACACTTGTTAGGCCTCGCTGGGACTCACATGCACCCCACATTATTATTATGTGTGCACCCATAATAATAATTTGATTTGGATGCTCATCTCAGTTCCTCCTAACTTGTGTTAAATGGTTCCTCAAACTCGAGTAGCAAGACAAGGAACATCACAAAACATGGGTCACGAATGTTTAGGGGAAACGCCACACTAACAACCACATAACACAGGCAAGTAACTCATGAATTCATATTGTAGTGCTAAATGTGCTATCACATGCAATATTATACATAAGTGTTCACTAGTTATGCAGTGCAATGAGTAAAAGAGAGACGAACCTTGTAATCTGGAGCTGAGTGTCATGGTCGTATTCACGTATTCAGAACTGTTCGGTTATAGTCCGGTTTTATAAAAACAATTTAAAACCAAGTTCACTATAACCAGTGGCTCTGATACCAAACTGTCACACCCCTAAAAATACCCCAAGCGGAAACCCCCGCGAGGCATGTGACATACCAGGATCTAGCCACCAATCACATTGAACTCATAACAAGATTGCAAATAAAAACTTTCATTTATTAAAATAAAGTGTTACAAAACATTAAATGTAATTCAACGTGTTCAGCGGAAACATAAATCATTAGTTAAACATTTCATAAACCAAGGGTATGAAATCATTAGACTTGTCTCGTGATTTCCATGTATCTCGACCCATGACCACCCCAGCCTCCCAGACAGCAAGTTCCACACCTACACATATCTATAACCTGCGAGCATGCAAACAGGTGTATCAGACAACGCTGGTGAGTTCATAGTTTTATGAAAACGTTTGGTTACCAAGTGTTTAATCCAGTTTAACAACAATTCCGAAAGTAATGTTGGTAATAACTCGAGTACCATACAAGATGGCTTCCAGATTGTTTTGCCCGTCCCCAATGCCCCCTATCTAAGCATTGGTCATGATTAAGGTCATTAGTTCACGCCCCTCCTCTCAGGTACGGTGTGCGGTTGCCAAACCTAATAGCGCTATCAACTAATACCCCGTTACCTCTCAGGTAACTATTCGGTATAAGATGGGACTTAAAGAGATAGGAAATGAGTGTATTATCTAACATCCCAGTTTTACCCAAAAGACTTATTCCTCTCAGGAATACCCATTTGATTGTCCCACCCACTGGGATGCATGCTCAAGAGAAGTGAACTCACCTTAGATTTGCTCGGTATATTAAGTTACCCGTTCCAGTTTGTCAACCAACCCTACCGTGGTTACCAATAATGTCAGTTTTGTAATCAATCAGGTCACGTATTTTTCACAGATTGCATACATCACAAAGATCACCATATATAACATATCAAGTACTCAGTTCTCATACAAGTCCACATCCCATGTGCAAATCACCTAACAACATTTACAGATGTATTGTCTACTCACACAAGTCAAGTCAAGATCCTCATTTCTGGTTAACATTATTATCATGAAACAGATAGAATTTTACAAACACTAAGGTTCATCATCATATAGATGTTTCACTAATCTGCTGATTCTTCTCTATTGCAGCATCCCTACGAAGAACCAGTTCTTCGTGGGTTGCCTCCTCGGCGAAGAATCCCTCTGCGAAGAACTATTCTTCGTCGGGAATGGTCATGACGAAGAACCTTAATAGTTCGTCAAGAACGTGTCAACGAAGAATCTGTTCTTCGTCGTCTTGGGGTTTGACGAAGAATCCTCTGGCGAAGGACTATCCTTCGTCGAGCTGTGTTCTTCGTCGATGTGTGTTTCGTCGCTGCTCTCATCAGACAATTTCATGATTTCCTAAACCCTAATAACCACCCAATCAATAACGATTAATTTTCACGATGATCGACCACATCCAAGTTGATTTAGACATTGCATAGCACCTTTCATATAATACGAATCATCAAAATCAAAGATTTACACTCCTAACTGTTTGTCAACATAAGCCATAGCAAAATAGTTTTTAGGGTTCTTGATTAGCAGCAATACATTGTGTGACCCTAGATCATCATTCTATCAACCACATAAAATCATGCTGAATCACAATTAGTCTCACGCTAACAAGTATCAATCAAATTATCACTTACACGATCTTAATTAAATGCCGTTTAACATGCTTTCTAACAATTACGGATTCACTATAATCAATATAACATCCATGTAGATCAATAAACAATTATGAGTGCTGCCATGTACAAAATCGATTAGTGGTAGTGTTCTTACCAGAAAATGAGATGCAAGGGGATTTGGTTAAAGCCGAGAAGGGAGGAGAATCGAACAGGAGGGGAGTCTTCGTCCAGAGCATAGGGAATTAGAGTTTGCCTTCCTTGTGTGTGTTTTAGATAAAAGAAATCCCCTCACCACCTTGTATACCTATGTATTCGAAACACATGGGCCGAACCCAGCTTTTAATTTGTGAATGTTGGGCCGAGGACACTCAAATAGCAAAGGAAGGATGTTTGGCCCTAATGAGGAGTGTGCGACTCGGCTAGGATGTGCTACCGACTTGTACTTGTATTACTAGACTTATGATCCCAATTGTGTTTAATAGGTTTTGCTATACATACATCCACTAATAATGTTCGCCACCCTTTACTTATAATCAAGCCCAATTATACTCAGATATCGTACACGTAAGTTATATCAGAACTGAACAAGGAAAAAGGCTCTTGAAATTACGATTTGTCACACTCGCCATTTTGTGTTCCACATTTCCCCCGAATTAATCTCATAAGCATAGCAGATTTTGATGACATTCTGATACTGCATAGCCTGTAATATATCTTGTACTTGATAACAAATTTTTTTGTAGCACAAAAATTCGATATCTTTCTCCAATAGATTCACCAACTACATAGGATCTAACATCCTTATCGCCCTCCAAAAAAAGCTTGAGACTTCAGCACAATCACGGCTTCACCTGTCACTCGATCGTAATCCCATCATTTGAAATCTGTATGAAAATCTTGTTCAAGCTTCATCATAGGCATATTGTTCATAGCTCAAGGATGTTAACTATTAAGGTCACATCAGGAAGTTGAGTAATTGGATCAATCTCTGTTTTTCTTTTAGGATAATGTGGTTTCCAATTAGGAAAATTATGACGTGCTTCAAATCTGATGTACTTCCACAACTTTTGATCTCCTGGTTTCATCTGAAAATTGATACACCTTGTTTGACATAACTCCTGAACGTCCCACCAGGACAGAGTTCTAATATCAGCCAAATATCGGAAGTATTGAACTCCGAATTATGTTTTAATTCCAAACACATGGTATCCATCCCTAGCTAATGATATCTCCTAGTGATACATCTGTATGTTTTGTGAAAAACGCCAATGGTCTTCTAAACTTTCTTTCTCTAGGCATAGCTTTGAAACAAGCCTTTCTAGCTTTTCTATTCTGATCTTTGTTCAGCCTTGGAGATTCACCGTCTTTGATTGTTTCTTCTATCTTTCTTTTCAATAAATCATTTGTTTCTTGATCAAACATCTCTTGAAATGTTGGGAAATCATCAGTTCCTTCACCAGAATACTTAGGCATTTCATTATCTGAATCATCTTCCACGACAGCATTATTATAGTTATCAGCCTCTGGAATCTAGTTGAATACATAATTGTCAGGCTTTGCAATATCCATGTTGTTCAATTCTTCTTCAAAAGCAAACTCGAATGAGTTTTCATCAATTCCACACATCTTTGCAATCTCCTCTTTCGTGTAATTGTGAACAAATTCATCTTCTTCTACGTCATGACAAAGATAGATCATTCTTTTGTAACTTTCAGGAATAGCCGTTAAAGGAACAACGTCTGTGAGGATTCCTAAAGTATCTTCATCGTTCAACGTATTATCATGCTCTCCCTCTCCTTCAGCATCTTCTTGATTTTCAGCATCATTCATATAATCATGTTGAGTATCAGACTCTGAAGATCTCGGCATATAAACAACCATCCCATTACCATCCATATTATCATCATCATCATCACCCTTATCATTATCATCACCATGATCTGACCTTTCAATATCCATTTCCTCATCATCTTCTTTCTCATCATCCTCTATCTCCTTTTCTTGTTCAAGATCATAAATACTTGGTACCATAATAAACTCTGTAATATAAACGGGTTCAGTCTCTGTTTCAATCATTGTTTCAGGAGATTCTCTTTTTAAGGCAAGATGGTGGCGATCGTAGGTGGTGGGGGAGGTGGTGGTTTTGGTTGTGGTTATAATGTGTTAGTTTATGGTTTGAAAATGTTGGATTTGAGTATACGGGTAAGAGAAATGAATTGCAGATGCTGAGTTTTTTTGAAGATTGTGAGTTTTGAGTAAGATGCCCCTCCTTATGGTTTTTCATTTTTGTCACATGTCCTCCTCTTATTTTTTTTCTATCCTTTCTACCAAAACTAAACTTCATATTTAATATTTTCCCTACATAGAATCTTAGTTTTCTATACTCTCCATTTTTTATTTACACTACCTACGTAGTTTTTTAGCCTATAAGAATTTTTTTTGAACGACCAACGAATCCTTCAAATGGGCTACTGGCGAAATTCACTATATCGGGATACACTTGCCTCCGAACCGGGGAAAACCCTCACCTAGAGCCGAATCCCGTGAACACTCGCTCGAAGGCACGACAGTACGGTGAGCTAAAACCCGCTCAGTTCAAGGATCGAACTAGCGATCTCCACCTACTCGTCTAGTGTCACACCCTGACCGCGTAAAACAACAAACCGCGGTGGAAACCTCGGGGAGTGTAGTAACAGAATCATTATTTCACAACATATGGTATTTAAAGTTTGGTTTTATTAGAATTAATGTTTACATTGTCTTGGAAATAACCAAAACATAACAAAAAATTTAATTGTCTTGCTGGATTTTAAGTCACTAAAGCCCGAGTCCGCCTAAGTGTATCATGATCATCATCAAACAGTAGCTCCTGAAACACATGTGAAAATAGGTACGTCAGCATAAAAATGCTTGTGAGATACATAGGTTTTGTTGATGAAGGATTCATGACTTGTAAGTTAAAAGATGTGTTTAACAAAAAGTAGTCATGAATCTTGTAAAATGTTATCTTTTATAAAATCATGTGAAAATCAATACAAAAATCAAATGATATAAAAGAATAATGCATGGTTAAATAAATAACCAAGTAAAAATGAATTTGTGTAAAATATGTCATTTGCAAAACAATGTCTTGTGAAAATATGTCATTTGTATAAAATGTGTCATGTCTTTGTCTTTGTCGAAGTGGTTTAGATAACACTACGATATGTAATATCATAAAAGCACTTATATATAGGAAGTGTCAGCGGCGTATCCACCATGCTTTTATCATATTACACACGCCTCGTTATTTAAATCACTTATCAATAACCACCAAAAATGTCTTGTTTAAGCCAATGTCAAATGTCATGTCAAAACAAAGTATAATGTCACAATGTCAGGTATAAACCATATCTTGTATAATCAAATGTCTTGTATGGTGAATAAAAAGTATTTACTCAAACCATATGTATAATGTCATGTATAATCAAATGTCATGTACAAAATAATGTCTTTGAATAACCCAAAGTTTCAATCAAAAGTTATGTTTTGCAAAACTAATGATTTATTTGATATTGAACATTTATGTGGTTGTGTTTATCGCATACATTCAAGCCTTGAGACTGTCAGATAAACCCTTAACAAGTCAAAGGTTTATAAAAAAATGTATTCGAATTCTGTCATTCCCTACTTCCAAACAAAGCTAGGAAGCAGGGAACGGGATTTGTCAAGTCCTACGGTACCATTAGATATGACCAAGCGGCGTGATCAATGTTAATGAATGTATTTTTGTCCCGTTAAACATACCAAATGTCATAACCAATGTAAGCATGTCATGTGAAAACCATGTACTAAGTATGCTAAGTAAACATACGAAGTAGAAATGTCCATGAAATCAATGTGCTAGCATGCTCAGTCAACATACATAGCAAAAATGTAATGTAAATCAATGTGCTCATATGTTGAGTAAACATATGCCTCAAAAATGTCTATGAAATCAATGTGCTAGCATGCTCAGTCAACATACATAGAAAAGCACAATATAAAACATGTACTATATGTGTACTAGATGAACATAGCAAGTATGTCATGAAAAGCATGAAAGTAACAAGTAGGCACATGTGTATCACCCCAAAATATTTGAAAATGGTAAAAGGGGGGACTATGTACTCACTTGAGATTGCTTAATAGTCTTGGAATAAAGACCAAATAAATCTCGAAGGTTCACGGAATCAAACGACACCTAATATGGAATCACTATGTTAATAATCGGGACCTAAATCGGGAGATAGGGTAGAATGAGGTCTTGTAAACCAAATGAGTGTTGGAACTCATATGATATGGTTTAACAAAGCCTACATTCTGATTTGAAATCTATCCTAAGTGCTTATGACCCGTTACGACTCGTTAAGGTAGTTTACGCTACTTTAACGTGTCGTTTGCGCAAAAGCGGGTTCGGATAGTCTAACTAGTCCTATTATAAGTTTTATATGCCTAAACATGTTTAATAATGTTACATAATCAATTTAAGTGTCAAATTTTAGGTTACATATACTTAAATTGAATTTATGCGCAAAAGGGCATTTTGGTCATTTTCCTAAGGAATATAAACTACTTATCATACAACTAATCAAACGAAGTGACCATAAGGTATAACCTCGGAAGGTTATTCCCTATACAACTATTGTCACATAATGTGTTTGGTCGGATCCTAATGATCGACCAAACGGGTCGGGTTCGAAAGTCAAAGTGGTTGTTAAGACCGCTTGACTTACGACCCTAAATAAGCACTAAACTAAAAGTGACGAGTTAAACATGTTAAAACATGTTTAACTAAGTTAGAAAACTGATTTGGTATCAAAACAAAGTGTTTTGATACTTGAAAATAGTTCCGTCGTAAAATGCACAAAAACGTGCATTTTGACCGAAACTTTGACTCGTCACTTCGACTAGTAAACGTGGTAATCAATAGGTATAATCGCAAGGGATTATAACAATCGTGATTACGATCACGTTGCAAAGTTCGATTGAACTTTGACTTGACCAATTCATGGTCAAAACCAAAAGTCAAACGATAGTCAAACTGTTTGACTTTCAGCTTGTAATTGCTAAAATGAATGAACAAGACATGAAAGAACACTTACAAGTGCTCTTAGGCTGGAAAGATGACTAGAAAAAACTCAGGTAAGAGGCCTCCAACAATGTGTTAGCCTCTACTTAGAGTGTTTGAGATGAGAAAAGCAAATGAGCAAGGAAATGGGCAGATTTAAGGGGGTATTTATACTTGAATTGAAGCCACAAGATCATGCCAAGTGTCTTGTGTGTTGCCCAAGCATGTGTAGGATCATTACAAGTGTTTGGCCAGGAGTTTAAGCCTTGATCATCAAACAAAAATGCCCACAAGTTTGAAAAACTAGCTAAAAATACAAGGGTTGTTGCTGATACAATGAATCTGCCCAGATGTAGGGGTCGCGCCCCACGACAGCAAAGGCCATCAGGCGTCACACCCCGTGAGGGCTTCTGCAGCAAAGTTTCAAAATTGGCAGAACAGGCCCCTGCAGCTTCGAACTTGTTTTTCGACGCGTAAACCCCCGTTAACTCATTTTCAAGGCTATACAAGGATGTTAAAGCATAGGGGACTTGAAATATGCTTGGAAATATCATGGATGTCGGTTCGTTTGGTCGTACGATCGCGTTTTTTGGTTAATTACGACAAAACTCGAACGGACGCGAAAAGGATCCAAATTACGCGACGAATGGTATTTTTGCATTCCTATCACTAAAATATAATATTTTAGTGATTAAATTTTTTTTGGATGTACGGATATGGTCAGAACGCAAGATATTCACGTATATGCAAACTTTCGCAGTTTTGACGCTTTTAGTCCCTATGATCAAATAAGCGTATTTTCGCATACCGAACCCCTCAAAACTTATTTCTTAGCTATGTTAAGGGTATTTAAGGTATGTTAAGCTTATGATCTTGTTCCGGAGTGTACGTTGCTATACGAATCGGCAGACTTTTGCAGTTTGTCGCAAATAGTCCCTATGATCGAATAAACTTGTTTTTGCCACACCAAACCCTTCAAAACTTATTTCTACGTTATGTAAAGGTTATTTAAGGTATGTCAAGATTATGTTACTATTCCGGAGTGTATGACGCGTTAAACTGATTACGTTTACGCATCAGTTTGCGTATAACTTTCTAGAAGATGTTTAAGAGTTTGAAATCGAACAAAATCATAACGTGCAAAATGTCAAACATAAATAAACAAATATTGGGATCAAAACACATTGTTTTATTGATATTTGAATTGTTCAGAGTTATACAATGATTACACAAGCACATATGTCACACCTAGTGTCCCATCATCACCAGGTGCCGCAGAAAATAATGGGGAGAGCAGGAATCGAACTTGAGTCCCTTAGAACACCAAGTCTCTCTGTAACCACTCCACCACCACATCATTGGCCCTATAATAATCTTACAATTTATATAAACTAGGGTTAAGACCCGCCCGCGTTGCGGCGCGAGTACATCGTAAACATTGAATGGATTAGTCCAAACGTTATATGATGCATTAACCATATGTAAACACACATTTCGACGTATCCAGTTGAACTCAGTGTAACCTGTATAAGCACTGTGATTGGATCAAACGTAAAGTAAATGGAATTCATATTGAACAATCAAAACGTATTATATGTGACCCAACTCATACATAGAAAACGTAACGGGTATGAAGGAAAATATGCACATGTAATCAAAAGGGATTAATTAGAGCTTTCGGAAAAGGGGAGAAAAAGAAACCATAATTTGACTCCACTCGGTTCGAAAAAAAAACTTTACGAAACATACATAAAATAAAACGAAAACATACTAAATTTGACCTGAATCATTTCCCAAAACAGTTTACGTCGAAACGTAGAAAAACTTAAATTTATACCTAAACGTACATAAAAATATGCACGTAAAAAGGGTTTCTTTAAACGAAAACGTATTATATTTGACCTGACTTGTCTATAAAAAAAGTTCACGTCGAAATGTAGAAAAAATCATATTTATACATACCCGTACATAAAATATGCACGTAAAAATAGTTTTTAAGTAAAGGAAGTATAGGGGTAAACCGAAACAAAATATTGGTAAAATAATTAATAGGTTAAAAACGTTCGTAAAACTGTGCCAAGCAGCACCAATGCCACAACGACATCGACTCTCAACATCGTAAAAATAAAATAGATAAAATGGTAAAAATTACACTCAACGAAAAGGATATTAAAATCGTTGAACCACGCACACCCGTTACAGTGTCTTAATGCGAAGAAATTAACCAGAAACGTAAAACGTACAAAATAATAACTTAGTCGATCTAGGACCCGCCCGTTGCGGGGAAGTTTTCAAAAGGGAAAAAATGGACGCGTTGCGACGGGTTTGTCAAATATAAAAAAAAATAGAGAAAAAACGTTGAATCTCACATGCACGCTACGACATGTTAACTCGCAAAACTTAGAACGAAACGTAAAACGAAAAACTTGCGAAAGATAAAAAGTATGGAGGGGCCAAAGTTGTAAATAATAAAGTGTTGTGTTAAATTACAAAAGATGAAAAAGTTTGAGTTAAAAGTAAAAATTTCAAATGGGTTAAAATGTAAAAGAAAAAACTTTAAGGTTGAAAGTGAAAAATCAAGTTTTTTTTTTTTTTTTTTTTTTTTTTTTTTTGAAAAAGTCCCCAAACATTAGGTAGAAGTCATGATGCACAAAAAACTTGCTAATTTATACATGGAATAACTAGTAGAATGCCCAAAAACATTGACTTTGCTAACATAGTGCAAAGCCAGGAGCTTTGAAAATGGCTAAACGTTGATCGGGAAAGGAATTTAGCATACTAGCATGCATGTCACAGCAATATCCACATACAAGCCAAGTAACCTCCATTTCAGTTTATTCTATACCCCCATTAATTTGATGTTCTGGCAAGAATAAGATAGGTATAGCATCATGCAAATTATTCAAACACGTTGAGAATCAATTGCTTTCTATTTTTTCCTTGTTCTGTTGTACTTTCTAGTTATGCTGTCTTCCATTATTGTTTTCCTTTTGTGGAAAACCAAACACGTATGATTAATAAACCACATCATGTTTTTCCGAATCTAACATCTTTTTATCACATTCGTATTGGATTCTGGCAGCTGTCTAGGGCATTGGTAGGGATGTATATGGATTTCTAGTGCTCCATATGGTCGACATTAATTACCAATATTAAACTAGTGGGGTAAATGAGCCGATCCGTAGGTGAGCTATTCAAGATCAACTTGCTAATAACTCAAAACTAGCTGAGCTTGGATGAGCTCAAACCTAAGTTCCAGCCAAAAGTTAAGTTGGATAGTGAGCTCGTGCCTAACTCTGATCTTCACTAATTGAGTTCAAGTTGGCTCACATGCCGAGACAAGCCTATATAGTGAGAAAACTCAATATAATGAGAAAACCAAAATACAGTGAGGGTGTTTGGGATTGCTGTGTTTTTTTATCAAGAGTGCTTATTGACTTATGACTTTTTCGAAAGAAAATTTTTAAAAAATTGTTTGATTTAGCTTTTGCGGTGAGAAAATTAAATTGACTAAAGAGGATAAAATAAGTTTTCAACTTTAGTTGTTATTTTAAAGGGCCAATTAGGTGGTGGCGGAGTGGTATGAGAGAGACTTGGTGTTCTAAGGGACTTAAGTTCGATTCCTGCTCTCCCCATTATTTTCCGTGACACCTAGTGATGATGGGTGACTTATGCGGTGATTGCTAATTCGATCCTTGAACTGAGCGTGTTTTACCTCACCGCCTTGTCGTGCCTTCGGGCGAGTATTCACGGGCTTCGGCCCTATGTAAGGGCTTTCCCCGGTTCAAAGGCAAATGTATCCCAATTTGGTGAATTTCATTTAGAGGGTTCGTTGGCCGTTCAAAAAAAGTTACTATTTTAAAGGGGAGGAATACATTAATAATTTAATGATCAAAAATCAAAAGCCATTTAAAAAGTCAGGATTATATAGATTTTGAAAAACAACATTTTTAGTTCTAATCAAACAGTCAAAATAAAAACGCATTTTTATCATTGTCAAACACTTTTTTAACTTATTGCCTTTTTAAAAAAACCAATAAATCATTTCCAAACTCAATCTCAAACACTATTAAAGTGAAAAACACGCTGAGTAACGTAAGGGCTTATATGTTAAACATGTGTAATATAAGGTAACACACTATGGACTTCACATGGACTTTTTATATATTAGACATGTGTAATATTGGTTTTTTCCAATTATTATTATTACTACTACTATATTATTATTATTATTATTATTATTATTATTATTATTATTATTATTATTATATTTTGCATAACCATTATACGAATAATAAATTTTTTGCCGAAAAAACATAAACAACACACTCTTACACATTATATTATATATATTAATACAAAGTCTTCATGAATAGTAATTTAAATTTTAAATATTATTAAAACTTTTTTAATTTTTAATATTTTATTATTATAATCTAATTTTAAATATTATTATAGCTTTCTTAATCTTTAATATTTTATTTTATTATTATAATATCATTATTGGATAATAGTAATAATACAAAGTCTTCATGAATAGTAATTTAAATTTTAAATATTATTATAACTTTTTTAATTTTTAATATTTTATTATTATAATCTAATTTTAAATATTATTATAGCTTTCTTAATCTTTAATATTTTATTTTATTATTATAATATCATTATTGGATAATAGTAATGTATAATTTTTTTTTAATATTTTGTTATTATAATTAATTTATTTTGTTTTTTCTTATAGCTAAGATATGATATTTTATATATTAACTTTGTTTATCATTTTATTTATTCTAATAATATAGTGCAATGTTTTATAAAACTTCGAATGTACTATTGCGACATGTTTATTACATCTGTGTTTCGTTAAACTGAGCCGGTATTGTTCGAACAATTACTTTTTTACGACTTTGGTAGCGGTACTAAGTACATTTTTATATCATATGCTATAGCGAGTGTCGGTGATGAACAAAACTGATACCGTCCAAACAACATCGGTACCGTATCGATTTTGGCCGAACATCGGTGTCGATATTTGTACTTTTAAAATCTTATCAATATTCATTTTATAGTTTTCTATCAATTTAAACATTTGTCGATATCCTTTTGGGCATATCATGATTTTTTTGGGTTTATCTTTTGATCGCTATACAAAGTACTGATTACGGTACCGATACCTTATTGAATCGAACCGATACCGACTGACTTTACGCCGCAACGCGCGGGGGAAGTCCACTAGTGTATATTAAATCATTTTGCCTTGCGGACAACAAGAATTTTTCCTTGCGTTCTTCAACGTTTTTTAATTTAATTCTAGAAGTATGTATTACATATATGTAATTGTTATGAATCATTGAGTATGGTGGATGACAACTAGCGCACAGTAAAGGAAATAATTCATTCGAATTATTGACACAGTAACTTTAATAATTCGTTCGAATTATTGACGCACATTACAACATAGTTTCTTTCTTCTGTCTATATAAACCCATGTAATATTATAGTTTTGGTGTACCAAGAAATATATATAAGAAATCCTCTGAAAATTCTCTCTACTTATCTTCTATATTATTCAGCTTTTAGGCTAGTTTTATAACACGTTATCAGCACGAACGCTGTCAACCAAGCAAATCAACAAAAGCAAAGGAGCTATTACCATACTCAATGTAAGAATTTCATATATTTAAATATATACATATATATATAGGTTGAAAGCCTAAGCATGCACCAGTGAGTTGTAAAACCATACATCTTTAGGATGATCTTTTAGATCCCGTTTCTCCTTTATATATATGTATACTTATAATATAGTTATGTGATAAATTAAAATTAGTACAGGGGACCTATTGCTCTGGAGATATAATAATTATGGGACTACTAACATTTATTTATGTACCTTACATTTTTGTTTATGCATCTAATATTTATTTATGCAATATAACATTTACTAGCTACAGTGAACTATTTCAAAACGTATCATGGAAGCCTTAACCAAACGTATGGTGTAAGCTTAAATTTTCTTATCTATATAAGAAACTCACTACTCGAGCTAATCTACACATAAGCTACAACTTCTGATATAATTCAACACATACCCAAAATAACCCGTACCCAAACTTTTCTTAGTTTCAACAAAACCAAATATTCAAATGGCAAATCTTCCAGTAGCATATGCTGAATCTTCAAATGCAACAAACATTTATCGATTCCATCGTTTTACTGATTTACCCAATCGTGAGAGGTATCAAAAACTCAAGAATCTTGAAGTTTTTTCTATTAGCGGTATTGATTGGTATCAAATGGAAATGTGTGATCCAAGTGGTTTACTGGAGAGATTACTACCACGTAATACGCCCTGGCGTCGTTTCTTCGACATCCTAGAACCGTCATACGATGAACTTGTATATGAGTTCTTGTCCACTTTCTATTTCAAATATGATAAAAGTCTTACCGATGAATCTATTCATTTTCGACTTTGTGGACAATCTCATAATATGTCATTAACAGAATTCGCAGTTCATTTGGGCATATATATAGATGAAGAAGTTAAACAACCTATTTTTACGGAGGCATCAACCTCTTTTTCCTCTGAGGAAATGAGAGAATATTGGCTAGGCCATTCATCGAAAGAGTGGTGTAACAATAATAATTCTATGAAACTCACAGACCCTCGTTATCAATATATGCACCGTGTTTTAGCCAGCACTATCACGGGGCGCAAGAATAATCAACATAGGGTTAGTGCTACCGACCTTTTCCATCTGCATAGTATTTTTGAGCAAGTTCCTTGTAATATTGCCCACGAGCTTGCTACATATCTGTTGGTGCACTACATCTGTCGACTTCGTCTTGTATCGAGTCTTAGTCTTAGAATGTTAGATTAGGGCACATTCTACGAGATTTCCTGATAGAATTGATTTCACATATATGGACATGTACGTATGTGGGAAACCCCTATGTCCGTATGTGGGAAACCCCTATGTCCATATGTGGGAAACCCCTATGTTCGTATGTGGGAAATCAGAATGTTCGTATGTGGGAAATCAGAGATTTCGCTTTTATGTACATAGGGAATCAAGTGATTTCGCTTTAATGGACATCTTGTCCATATGAGCGAAATTAGAAACCCTATATATACCACATAAACGAAATTAGATGTAATCAGACCTTGTAACTCGTACCGAAGTGCTGCTGGATCGAGATTTGAATATAAACGTTGTTATATCAATCAGAAAGGTGATTTAAGTGATAATCTAGCTGTTTCTAAGTTGATTACTTGTTTTCCGCACCTGTAATTGACTAAAACTCCTCTGAACGACTCGTTTGGGTCAGAATACGATCCTACAAGTGGTATCAGAGCTTCAGGAGGAGGAGTTCTACAGAGATTTGCTGGATTTCGTCACATATTCTTACTTCTACACCTTCTTTCTTCGTCAGACCAAGATTTAACGGTCGGAATCCGCTCAAATTTTCACAGACTGTAGGAAATTGAACATAGATAAATCCCTGAAAGTTTGAGCTTGAAATTCAAAGTAAAAATGGTCCAAAATACTCTCCGAATTGATTTCGCTCCAAGGGACATCAATTGACTTGATTTCGCTCCAAGAGACATCAATTGACTTGATTTCGCTCCAAGGGACAACAAATTGACTTGATTTCGCTCCAAGGGACATTCAATTGACTTGATTTCGCCCCAAGGGACATTGAATTGATCTGATTTCGCTCCAAGAACCATGTCATTCCGCTCATACGTCACTTAGTGATTCCGCTCCAGAGTACATCGCTGATTCCGCTTCAGAGTACATTGTTGATTCCGCTTCAAAGTACATTGTTGATTCCACTCCAGAGTACATTGTTGATTCCACTCCAGAGTACATTGTTAATTTCACTCCAGAGTACATTGTTGATTCCACTCCAAAGTACAAATTTGTGATTCCACTCCAAAGTGCAAATTTGTGATTCCACTCCAAATTACATTTTTCGTTTGAAAGCTTGTTTAAGAAATTCTTCGATATCAAAACATGGATTCTGAATTCTACAACGCATTTGCTACCCCGATTACTCCAGCTTCCATTGCCCAAAACATGAATGCAGAAAATGAAACCGGAACAATGCAAAAACCCCCGAAACTCATGGGTATTGAAGATTATCACGGATGGAAGAAAAGGTTTGAGAATTGGGTACAGGCAAATCATCTAAAAGCTTGGGAGAGTATCGAAACTGAATATGAAAGGCCAAAGAATACAATGGGAGCTGATAAAATCATTTCTGAATTTACTGAACAAGAGAGGGAAATTTATAAAGGAGAGAAAATGATGATCAATTTGTTACAACAAGCAATAAAGGAGGATATATTTGTGTTGCTTCAACATGATGACAATGCTTATTCTATTTGGGAAGCTCTTAGAAATAAATTTGAGGGAAGTACTGAAATGCTACAAAGTAAAGCAGCCTTGTTGAAAAAAGAGTTTGAATTGTTTACGTGCATGCCTGGTGAAACAACAAAGAGTCTTATTGAAAGATATTGTCATCTTGTACGCACCATGTCACAGTTGAAGATTACAAAAACTCCAGCAGAATGGGTTGAAAAGCTTGCTGATGCGTTACCACAACAGGAATGGGGAACATATCTGATGATATTGAAGAATTCCAGACAGTTTAAAAGGTTATCGATTGCACAGTTTATCGAGAAACTGGAGGCACAAGATCTGGAGCAGCAGAAAATTGCTAGAATGAATAGTTCAACTCATCAACAAGATATTAAATTGTACTATAAAGGAAATGTTCAAACTGCTGAAGCCAGTCCAAAGATACAAACTGCATTTAGTGCTGGAAATCAGTCTACACCAAGCAGTCAAGGATCAGTCAACACTAGTGGGTTCTCAACGGTGAATCCTCCAAGTGTTCAAAGTGCATCTGCTGGAAATGGGCATTTGATTCAGTGCAATGTAGCTCTACATCTTCAAAACGGTCAAAATTGTTCTGAAGAAGTTGTAAAGCATCATATGGGATTATTGGTCACTGCATTAGAATCTTATGAAGGGTTGATTGCCGGAAAAATTGGTAATCCGATGCTCACAAAGGAAGATTATGACCAGATAGATGCAGAGGAGCTGGAACTGATGGATATTAAATGGGCTTTAGCTAGTGTTTTGAGGAGAGCAGAAAAGTTTAGATTGGTTACAGGAAGAAATGACTTCTTGGATGCAAATCTTTCTAATCTTGGATTTGATAAATCTAAAGTTGTTTGTTTTCGTTGCAGGGAGAAAGGTCATTTTAAAAGGGAGTGCAAGAATCAGGAGCCGAGAGGAGCAAAGGAGTCTTCTGGAAAAGATGATTATTATAGGAAGACCATTTATCAGCAAATTACTCATCAACCACATCAACAAAAAGAGCCACAAACAGCACATGGAAGAATGATCGAGAATGCAAATAGGAAAGCTTATTTTGGCATTTGTGATCAAGATGATGAGAAAATGGCTGAAGGATTTAGCTGGGACAAGTACATTCCAGCTGATTCAAATGTTGGAGCGTTTATTGCTCATATTATTCAAAAGCCGGAAATGCTGAAGGAATGGATGGAAGTGTTATCTGATGAAGAGAAAAGTGAAGATGAAGGATCTGTTTCATCTGAAAACAGTTCGTCAGAGACAAGTGATAGTGATGAAGAAATTGAACAGATTAATATTGGAAAAACTCACTTATCTTCTGATAGTTTTGAATTTTATTTTGGAGAAAAATTGAAGAAACTCAAAGAGAAGAAAGCTGCAAAAGAATTGAAAGAAGTCAAAGTGATTGAGAAAATTGTGGAAGTTGAAAAGATAGTTGAAGTTGAGAAGATCGTTGAAATCACAAAACCTTGTCTTACATGTTTAGAGTCTTGTAAACAATGTATAGAGAAAGATGAGAGGTTTAGTGAGTTAGAAAAGTTGAAAGAAAAGTTGTTGTTTGATGTAAAAAATTTGAAACGGTCATATGATGTATTGAACAGAACTGTGAATAGTCTAGAAAAGACTAACTCTGAAAGAGAGAAAGCTTTGAAGATGTTGAATGCTACTATGATGACAAAGCAGAAAGAGATCAACATGTACATAGAAGAATGTGCAAAGTGGAAGAAAGAGTTGGATAGTGAAGCAACTGAGAATGAAAGAATCAGAAGATTGCTGCAAAGTTACAAAGGTTGTGACTACGTAATGGATAGAATTTATCCAACAGTTGAAGGTTTCGAGGCATTTAAAGATGAAGATAAAACCAAAAAGCCAAAGGAAAAGGATACTGGTAAGAAACAGGGTGTATGTTATAATAAGTGTCCGCCTCCGATTTGGGAAGGGTACTCATCTAGGAAACCTAACGAGGAAGAACTAAAAAAAGCGGTCAATATTAAGTTAGAATCTGAGATAACCGATGTTTTACCAGACAATATTGACGTCACGTTCACAGCGTCCGACACAGATCATGAGTCAGAACTGATAAAAAGAGTGGTCGATCAGGTGTTGGATAAGGATGAGGAGTCAGAGTCAAAGTCTGAGTCCAAAAGTTCGTGTCAGTCAGTTGGGAGTTCGAGTTCGTCTGAAAGGAGTTCAAAATCGTCGGGAAAACGGGTTTACAGTAAAGAATTTTTGTTGTCAAAATCTAATTTGAATGATGAAACATTTGAAGTTGTATATACTTTGAATGATTCTGACAAATTATATTTTGATAAAGAGTTTTCAATAAGAGGAATCAAAACTGAATTGATCAAAAAGGTTTTCAAACTAACAGAAATTAATATTTCTGAAATAAAAGATTTAAATCTTAATGGTAAACCTAAACCTTACACCTCAAGAGTACAACAACGTTTGAACAAGAAAAAGGGTTACAATTCTGGTTCTGGTTTTCAAAAGAAACCAAACCAAAATCGTAACTACAAAAAGAAAGGACTTGGTTTTATTCCATCTGAAAACTATAAAAATGAAAAATATGTTCGTGATTTTAAAGCAAAAATGACATATGTTGCAGGAACCAGTCATGAAGAAGAAGCAAAGAGCTCATTTTGGAAACAGTCAAACCAGGAGTTTCTTGCTGAAAAGAGAAAGAATGGAGCTTATGTGAACAAAGAGACAAGAACCTGTTTCCGATGCAATGAAGTTGGTCATATTGCATGGAATTGCCCGAAAGCGACAAACACAAAACAGGGAGTTTCTGGAAAACTGAAAGAAGTTATTGTTGATAAAACTGAACCACCAACTGAAAAATTTAAAGTTTTCAAAAATTCAACATTTGAAGTTGGTGAGTGTTCGAAGAGATTTTACAGGCGAAGTGTTAAACTTGACAACCAAAAATGGGTTGTTAAGAAATCTGATGTAAAATCTGGCGATGAATCTGATTCCACAAAATCAGAGGAGCCACAGTTTGATGAGAGTGATGAAAACTCAGTTCCTTCAATGGATGATGAGAACTTTCCACCATTGAGGACTGAAAATTTTAAAAAGAAAACTGGAAAGTCTGAAATCTTAAATCAGGGTTATTCTGAGAATGATAACGTTGATGTTGAGAAAGCATTTAATGGGAAAGTTAAGAAGATTTTCGGGAAAATGGTTGAAAGGAAAGTAAAAGGGGTAAAGGAGTTTTATGCTAAAAAGAAAGCAACTTACACTCCAACTGCTTCTGAATTGAAAACACCCAAGGCTGGTCAGGCTTGGGTGGACATTTTCTTTGCTTGAAACACCTGACTTGCCGGAGCTCCCAGGTTGGTTAGAGTGGAGCAGGAATCGGCATCATTCTTGAAATGTTTGATTGGTAAATTTGCAGGTGGTATATTTGAATTGTTATATTTTTATAAGTGATGTGATTGAAAAAGTAAACATGCTAGTGGTTGTTGAAAAGGTTTTCACTTTCAAGTGGTAAATCAGGGACATTATGTTGTATCTGATTTTCTAAAAATGATTGATGAAAATGTGATGAACCAAATCCCTAACTTTACAAGTGGTAAAATCAACAAAACTTATTTTCCGGAAAAATCATTTTGATTAAAACAAACTTAAGTGTTTTGAAATCTAAATGAGAAAATGTTTTGTTGTGAGGGGGAGTTCTGATTGTTTATGCCAAGTGGATGGCGATTTGAAGCAATTTGATATCAGTTGTCAATTTTTCTTGTACAGTTTATTTTCAAATTTCCTAAAATGTGTTTGCATTTTAGGGGGAGTAGAAATTTTTGAAAATCCAAAAACATTTGAAAATTTGAAAAAGACAAAAACATGATAAAATTCAAAAATGAGTTTTGGTGTCAAAGGAGAGGAAATGATAGTACATCAGTAGACAGTTACAGTATGCTAAAGAATTGTATTGTTTAAATAGTGTTAAATGGTCTCACTGATGATATGTCGATAGGTTTTTACACATTTAGTAAGCTTTTTCGGGATATAAACTTAAAATCAAACTTGCTTATTTCGTGGGGAACACTACTTGGATATATAGGTAACCCCTGAAATCTCGTTTGAAAGGTCCCTCTTTCTGAGATACTAGGTCTTTATGCTCAGTGATATCTGGGGTATTATCCCGGGACTTCTGATTTTGCGGAAGCAATGGCCTAGTCCCCGGAGAATACTTTTCGCATGCTTGAAATATAGCACCGCCCTCAGCAAATTGATGAAACAATAAAATTGATAGTCATTGCTGTTGTAATCAAAAGATCCTCTAAAGGGGACACACCAAAAGTCGAAGCCGTCATCTCTCTGCGTATCGAAAGATCGATCTGAGCTCTCACGGCCCTCGTACTATAATTTATTCCCCTTACAGATATCATCTGTGGTATACTCACCTGTAAGACTGAATATTGGGATCTGGATACGGGAGTATATTCAAGAGGTGGGACACATGAATGAGTTTAAGTCTTTAAAACACCTAACTCATATCTTGAATTGGTTGAAATTTGTGTGAGAATTTAAGTGGATCAGTATATCGGCAATCTAAGTGAATTGTTTAATTCTTAATGTGTAACTAAGCTCAATGGTACTCGTGATTTGTCATAAACTGATATGATCCTCTTGCACAAACTCACAAAAATAGTGTCTGTAAATATTTCTTTACTGCTTTTCATTCTATTCAAAATCAAAAATGATTTTCAGTGTGTTTTAGCATAAGTTTTTCAAAATTCAAAAAGATTTTCGACGACTGGTATTGGAAAGCTAATTTTCAAAATTCCAAGTGCTATACATGATGAACATATGGTTTGGGAGAATGTGTTTTGAAATGAAAATAATTCATTTTTGCAAATGGTTCATTAGAATTTATCATTGTTAAATCATTCTAGTTTAATATGAGAAAGAATTTGGATTGATAAATTTGTTAAAATGTTAAATTTGTGAAATTTATTTCTGGGTTAAGCATGTGCAGGTGTAGCCAGGCTTTGATTTTAAAACTGAAGACAGAGTGCCAAGTTCCGATATCTGAGGACTCTGATTGGAGGAAGCCAGGCTGATTGATATAGAGAAGATGTGAGATGGAAAGCCAGACAACGATCCTAAAGCTGATGATGCTGATGAACGAAAGAAATGCCAGCATATCGCAAGGGAGAGTCTGAAGACATGCAAGAAAAGATTGAGAGAGAGAAGCCCAGAGACAGATCAAGACTGAAGATGTGAAGACATGATATTGTCAAAGACTCGACACTGCGACTCGTCAACATCTGAGGGGGAGTCTGTTGGTGCTCTACATCTGTCGACTTCGTCTTGTATCGAGTCTTAGTCTTAGAATGTTAGATTAGGGCACATTGTACGAGATTTCCTGATAGAATTGATTTCACATATATGGACATGTACGTATGTGGGAAACCCCTATGTCCGTATGTGGGAAACCCCTATGTTCGTATGTGGGAAACCCCTATGTTCGTATGTGGGAAATCAGAATGTTCGTATGTGGGAAATCAGAGATTTCGCTTTTATGTACATAGGGAATCAAGTGATTTCGCTTTAATGGACATCTTGTCCATATGAGCGAAATTAGAAACCCTATATATACCACATAAACGAAATTAGATGTAATCAGACCTTGTAACTCGTACCGAAGTGCTGCCGGATCGAGATTTGAATGTAAACGTTGTTATATCAATCAGAAAGGTGATTTAAGTGATAATCTAGCTGTTTCTAAGTTGATTACTTGTTTGCCGCACCTGTAATTGACTAAAACTCCTCTGAACGACTCGTTCGGGTCATAATACGATCCTACAATATCTTTTAAATCAACAAACAAATCCTCTGAGAAGACTCATGGGAGGGTCTTACATTACAAAAATAGCAAAATCATTAGGTATCTTAAGTAATCAGATTATCCAAGGATTATCCCCACCAAAGGCATCTGGGATTGTAAATTTTAACACTGTTAGGCTAACTCCTGTTCATAATTATACAGTAAATCAACCATTCCAGTCGGAGGAAGCTCAGGTTATCTTAGAAAGTACCTCAACACAAAATTTACAACAATCATTGTTGCAGCTTCCTCAACCGTCTTTTTATCGTTTTGATCTGCAACCGCAGCTGCCACCCGTACAAGAACATATTACAACTAACCTATCTCAACCACTAGCACCGAACATCTTACAAAACATCTCACCCTTAGTTTTCGAGGAAGATTCAACGATGCAACAAACTTTGTTTGATGAAAACATGATATTCCAAGAGCAGTTAGCATCAGAATCATTTTTGCAATCACTATTAAACGAAGTAGAACAACAACTGCCACCAATTAATATAACATAACCATGTATGGTACCTCAAATGAATCTACCTTCAGATTCAATAGGAGTCGAAGTGGCTAGGTTAAACGATCAGATTCGAAATTTGTCTAAACAAATAAAACGGCTGACAGAAAGAAATAAATGGTTGGAAGACATGCTAAAACAAATAGCTAATAATATGCAACTAACTCTACCACCTTCACCACCTTATGATTCTGAGTCTGAATTTGATTCATTATATGATGTAAGTTTGTTCACATCATAATAGACTATCAAATTATTATGATTAAATTGTTTAATACATACATTCTATTTTGTGTTTTTACCTACAAGTAATACATATATGATCATAAATAAGAAGTTTATGAATCATAATTAGTTGGCATGACCGGTTAGACCACACCGAGTCAATGATGATGGGAAACATAATGAAGAGCTAAAAGATTCTTCAAGCTGGTAATTAGCATGTAATTTTTGCTCTCAAGGGAAATTGTATATTTTGCCATATAAAGGAGGGTGTGTATACCTAAATATTCTGGAAGCGATTAAAGGATACGCATATCCTAACATGATACCATTTTGTGTTTAAAATTGATGCATCGTCTAAATGGTTATCGAATACACAACTAAGGATTGTGTGATTTGTGGCTTGGCTAATGATATAGCAAGTACATCGTTCCAGATTGGCATGTTTATTTCTGTTATAACTGTGAAATTTATTTTCAAGTTATTAAGATCACTAAAATAAGTGTTTTTGTTGAAGACGATCACTAAACAATGATCACGAGAGAAAAAGTTCATGTTTATATTTTAGTACATGTAATTTTACATGCAATAACATTAACTCACATCAAGCCAACATGTTGTAATAGTTTCTCCCCATTATAGTTGGTTTTTGGTCAGGAACCAATGATGTCCCTTCTAAGATTTTGGTTGTGCGGTATATGTTGAAAATGATCCACCACTACGCACAAATATGGGACCTTAGAAGATGGTTGGGAATATATGATAACGAATAGAGCCTTTCACGAGATATTTATTTAGGACTAAATTAATTGATATCCATCTCAATGGATTAACATTCCCAATATCAGGGGGAGATAAAAAGCGGTTGGAAAAAGAAATGAGTTGGTATGAATTATCATTGATCCTCAAAACTAAAGGTGTGAACCAGAAGTTCAAAGAATAAGTCATTTATAAAGATTAGCGAATCTATTATCAGACGCATTCACTGACCTTAAAAAGGTGACTATGTCACATATACCAACTGCTAATGCTCCAATTATATGAGTGTCCCAGAAGGACAACCACATGTTTGTAATGAGTCTATTGCACGTTTGAAGCGTGGTAGACCAGTCGATTCCAATAATAAAATTCCTCGAAAGTTGGAGCAACTTGTTGGTGCATACATCTGTCGTCTTCGTCTTATATCGAGTCTTTGGTTTTGTAAGTTCTTTGGTAGCTTGAAAAAGTTCTTTGGTAGCTTGAAAAGTTCTTTGGTAGCTTGAAAAGTTCTTTGGTAGCTTGAAAAGTTCTTTGGTAGCTTGAAAAGTTCTTTGGTAGCTTGAAAAAGTTCTTTGGTAGCTTGAAAAGTTCTTTGGTAGCTTGAAAAAGTTCTTTGGTAGCTTGAAAAGTTCTTTGGTAGCTTGAAAAAGTTCTTTGGTAGCTTGAAAAGTTCCTTGGTCGCTTGAAAAGTTGAAAGCAGTTTCAAGCTAACTAGTTAGCTAGCTTGAAAAGGGTTGGTAGCTTGAAGTAAGTTTGTTTGAAAGCTTGTTTGACAAAGTTTCTGAATTATGAGTGAAGATTTTTACAACGCGTTTGCTACATCTTCGTCTACTCCGGTTTCCATTGCTCAGAACATGAATTTGGAAAACGAGACGGGAACCACCCAAAAGCCCCCGAAGCTAATGAGCATTGAGGAGTATTATGGGTGGAAAGATAGGTTCGAAAACTGGGTTCAGGCTAACCATCTGAGATCATGGGAGTGTATTTTGAAGAAATATGTTTTGCCACAGACTGATTTGAAAGTTGACAAAAGAATATATGAATTTAGTGATAAAGAACGTGATATGTATAGAGCTGAAAAGATGATGATTAGTCTGCTTCAGCAAGCCATAAAAGAAGACATATTCATATTACTACAGCATGACAAAACTGCTAAATCAATCTGGGATGCACTTAAAGTCAAATTTGAGGGTAGTGAGAACATGATAAAGAGTAAAAAGGCGTTGCTTAAGAAAGAGTTTGATTTGTTCTGCAGTCTACCGGGTGAAGATACGAAGAAGCTGATTGAACGTTATTGCCACTTGGTGCGATCTATGTCAATGATTAGTATAAAAAAGGATCCTGAAGAGTGGGTAGACAAATTAGCTGATGCGTTACCGCAAAAAGAGTGGGGAACTTATTTGATGATCTTGAAAAACACAGGGGTTTATGATGGCTTAACAATTGGTCAATTTATCGAAAAGATTGAGGGTCAAGATTTGGAACAGCATAAGATCGCGAGGATGAACAGTCCAAGTGGTCAACAGGATGTAAAAATGTATTACAAAGGTAGTGTTCCGGTTCCAGGAGCTGAGAGAAGTCCGAAAATTCAAACTGCATTTAGTGCTGGGGATTCATCAGAAAAAGCTGATCAGAGTTCAAACAAAAGCAGTAGCGGTTTCTCATTATATCCGAGTGTTAATCCAAAAAGTTCATCAGAAAGCTTTCAGTCTCAAAGCACAAAGACAGGAAATGGATATGTGATTCAGTGCAACATTGCTCTAAATCTTCCAGAAGGTCAAAATTTTTCAGAAGACACTGCTAAAGACCACATGGCTCTACTTGGTTCTGTGTTGTTATCTTATGAGGGTCTAGTGGCTGGTCGGATCGGAAATCCCATGCTCACAAAGGAGGATTACGATCAGATAGACGCCGAACAGATGGAACTGATGGACATCAAATGGTGTCTAGCTAGCGTTCTAAGACGTGCTGAAAAGTTCAAAACAATTACCGGGAGAAATGATTTTCTTGATGCTCATGTATCTACTTTAGGTTTTGATAAATCTAAAGTTACTTGTTTTCGATGCAGGGAGAAAGGCCATTTCAAGCGGGAGTGCAAGAACAGGGAAGCTAGTGGAGCTCAGGATCCGTTTGGAAAAGACGATTACTACCGGAAAGCCATTTACCAGCAAGTTGGTCAATCACAAGACTCACAAACGGCTCATGGTAGAAGAATCGAGGATTCAAAAAGAGCGTGTGTGGTGGATTTTGACTGGAACAATTTTATATCACCTGATAGTAAAGCATTCATAGTCGATCAAGATGATGAGAGGCTACCTGAAGGCTTCAGCTGGAATATGTTTGCAGATGAGAATGGGAATTTTAAATCTTTCATCGCTAAGATTGTCCGAGAACCAGACATGTTTGCCACATGGATGAAGTCTATTGGAGTGACTGTAAAGAGTGTGGATGAAGAGTCTGTTGTTTCTGATGAAAGTTCAGAAAGTGCTTATGAAAGTTCACAGAGTGCAGATGAAAGTGTACAAAAGGATGTTACTTCAGAAAAGGAAGTTGTATTTGATCAAACACCGTCAGATTCTGGTTTATCAGATGCTGATTCTGAAAAATCTTTACAGTTTGATCAGTCACCAGTTGATGATAGCAATAGTGATGATGAGGAAGAAAAACATATTGATATTGCTAAATCTCATCTATCTCCTGAAAGTTTTCATTTCTATTTTGCAGATCGTATGGAGAAACTGAAGGATAAACGAGCTGCTAATGAACAACAACAAATGAAATCTGAAGATGTTGTTCAGAAAGAGAATGTTGAAGGTGTTGTTGAGAAGATGATTGAAACTGAGAAGGTAAAAGAAGAAGAAAAAGTGGTTGAAGTGGTAAAGACAATCGAAGTTGAAAAAATTGTTGAAGTTGTCAAGCCTTGCACGAAGTGTATGGAAGCATGCAAGGAATGTGCAGCCAAAGATGATATAATTGCTGAGTATGAGAAGAAGAAGGAGCAGTTACTGTTCAATCTCAACTATGTAAAAGAATCTTATGATGTCTTGAACAAAACAGTAACTGGTCTCCAAAAGACAAACTCAGAACGAGAACAAGCACTTACGATGATGAATGCTGTGATGATGACAAAGCAAAAAGCCATCAACTTTTACATCGAAGAGAGTGCTAAGTGGAAGCAAGAGTTGGAGACAGAGAAGATTGAGAATGAGAGAATTAGACATTTATTACAAAGTTATTCTAGTTCTGATTATCTCATTGATCGTATTTACCCAACTGTTGCAGGTATGGAAGGTTTTCAAGATGAGAAGCCAAAGAAGAAAGATAGTGGTAAGAAACCGACTGTTAGATATAACAAGTGTCCGCCTCCAATTTGGGAAGGGTATTCTCCTAGAAAACCAAACGAGGAGCAACTTGAAAAAGCAGTCAATATAAAGCTAAAAACCGACACAACTGACGTTTTACCAGATAACATTGATGTCACGTTTACCTCGTCCGATACTGATCATGAGTCTGAGTTAATCAAAAAGGTGGTCGATCAGGTGTTGGATACTGAGGAGGAGTCTGAGTCAAAGTCTGAGTCTGGAGGGTCAAATTCGTCAGTCAACAGTCCAAAGTCGTTGGTTAAACGGTCTTATAGTAAAGAATTTTTGTTATCGAAAGCAAATTTGGATGATGAAACATTTGAAGTTGCATACAATTTAAATAATTCGGACAAATTATATTATGACAAAGAGTTTCCAATAAGAAGTGTTCGTTTTGACATGATCAAAAAGGTTTTCAAAATGACAGAAATTAATATTTCTAAAATAAAAGATTTACATCTTACTAAAAAACCTAAAAAGTACACTTCAAGAGTTCAACAACGTTTAAACAAGAAAAAGGGTTACAATTCTGGTTTTGTTTTTCAAAAGAATTCAAACCAAAATTGTAATTTCAAAAAGAAAGGATTAGGATTTATTCCACCAGAAAATCATAAAAATTTGAAAAATTCTAAAACAAAAACAGAATTTGTGTCAGGTGGAAGTGCAGAAGAGGAACAGAAGAAACCATTCTGGAGACAGTCAAATCAAGAGTTTATTGCTGAAAAGAAGAAGAATGGAACTAAAGTTAGTCACTCAAAAGAAACTAGAACCTGTTTCAAATGCAATGAAGCTGGTCACATTGCATGGAAATGTCCAAAAAATGCTAAGACTAAACAGGGAGTTTCTGAAAAACTGGAAAAAATAGTTGTTGATGTTGAACCACCAACTGAAAGATTCAAAATTTTTGAAAATTCGATTTATGAAGTTGGTGAGTGTTCAGAGAAATTTTTTTACAAAAAAAGCAAAAGATAACCAAATGTGGATTGCCAAGAAGTGTGATGTAAAAATCGGCGATGAATCTGGTTCCACAAAGCCAGGTGAGCCACAGGTTGAGACAAAAGATTCAGTGAATGATGATGAATTTCCATCACTGAAATTTGAAGAAGTGAAACAGAAAGTTGGTAAGGTTGATATCTCGAATCAGTTTTACAATGAGAATACTAAGTTTGATGTCGAGAAAACATTCAATGGAAGTGTTAAGAAAATTTTTGGGAAAATGTTGAATGGGAAAGTAAAGGGGGTTAAAGATTTTTATGCAACTAAAAAGGAAACTTACAACCCTACTGCGCAAGAATTGAAAGCCATCAAGTCTGAGAAGACTTGGATGGAAGTTTGTTTCCCGTAAAGTCTTAGGACTATGCCGGAGATCCCAAGTTTGTAATCGCGGATCAGGAATCGGCATCATTCTTTAAATCTGATTGTAAATGAATCTTATAAAGGTTAAATTTTTACAGGTTAAGTGTAACTTGCCGGAGCTTCCAGGTTGGTAAGTGTGAAGCAGGAATCGGCATTTTGATTGCTTAAAATGGTTTGTGTAGATGATTTATTCCTACATGTGATTAAACGTTTTGGATATACTTACAAGTGGTAAGAGGTTGATTCTGACAAAGTGATTATTCAAGGTCATTAGTTTGAACTTGATGTAATCCTCATACAAGTGATTGAATGGACAATGTGATGAACCACACCCCAAAAATACAAGTGGTTAAATCAACAAAAATTATTTTCCGGAAAAATCATTTTGGTTAAAACAAACTTAAGTGTTTTGAAATCATAATGAGAAAATAGTTTTGTGTAAGGGGGAGTTCTGATTGTTTATGCCAAGTGGATGGCGAATTGAAGCGATTTGATATCGGTTGTCAAGTTTCTTGTACGGTTTATTTTCAAATTTCCTGAAATGTGTTTGCATTTTAGGGGGAGTAGAAATTTTTAGAAAATAAAAAAACATTAGAAAATTTGAAAAAGACAAAAACATGATAAAATACAAAAATGAGTTTTAGTGTCAAAGAAGAGGAAATGATAGTACATCAGTAGACAGTCACAGTATGCTAAAGAAATGTAATGTTTAAATAGCGTTAAACAGTCTCACTAATGATATGCCGATAGGTTTTTACACATTTAGTAAGCTTTTTCGGGATATAAACATGAATTCAAACTTGCTTATTTCGTAGGGAACACTACTTGGATATATAGGTAACCCCTGAAATCTCGTTTGAAAGGTCCCTCTTTCTGAGATACTAGGTCTTTATGCTCAGTGATATCTGGGGTATTATCCCGGGACTTCTGATTTTGCGGAAGCAATGGCCTAGTCCCCGGAGAATACTTTCCGCTTGCTTGAAACAAAGCGCCGCCCTCAGCAAATTGATGAAACAATAAAATTGATAGTCATTGTTGTTGTAATACAAAAGATCCTCTAAAGGGGACCCACCAAAAGTCGAAGCTGTCATCTCTCTGCGTATACGGAAGTATCGACCTGAGCTCTCACGGCCCTCGCAATTTAACCCCTGACAGATATCATCTGTGGTATACTCACCTGTAAGACTGAATATTGGGATCTGGATACGGGAGTATATTCAAGAGGTGGGACACATGAATGAGTTTAAGTCCTTAAAACATCTAACTCATATCCTGAATCAGTTGAAATTTGTGTGAGAATTTAAGCGGATCAGTATATCGGCAATCTAAGTGAATTGTTTAATACATAATGTGTAACTAAGCTCAACGGTACTTGTGACTTCTCAAAAACTGATATGATCCTCTTGCACGAACTCACAAAAATATTGTCTGTAAATATTTCTTTACTACATTTCTTAATATCTCAAAATCCAAAAAGATTTTAGTGTGTTTTAGCATAAATTTTGAAAAATCCAAAAAGATTTTTGACAACTGGTGTTGGAGAGCTAATTTTCAAAATTCCAAGTGCTAGACATGACGAACAGGTTTGGGAAAGTATTTGTTTGAAGTTCTTTGAAATGAAAATGATATTTCTGCAAATGGTTCATCAGAATCTATAAATGTTGAATCATTTTAAAATATGCTCTACAAGTAGTTATCATAAAATTTATTTTTGGGTAGAGAGTGTGCAGGTTATTTGAACGATAGAAAGTTAGGTTCCGATACCTGAAGACTTTGTGATTTCAACATGCCAGACTGTGATCCCAGCATATCGAAAGGGGGAGTCTGAAGACATCTGAGTAGAGATTGTTCATGAAGAGTTTGTTGATGCTGAAGAGAAGAAGGAGATAAAGTTTGAGGATGCTTACACTGTGAGATATTTCAGAGAACGTTCAGTCTGATAAAGACCGAAGATTGAAAAAAATTGACACTTAAGACTCGTCAACATCTGAGGGGGAGTCTGTTGGTGCATACATCTGTCGTCTTCGTCTTATATCGAGTCTCTGGTTTTGTAATTTGTTTGTTAGCTTGAAATGTCTGGTAGCTTGAGATGTCTGATAGCTTGAGATGTCTGGTAGCTTGAGATGTCTGATAGCTTGAGATGTCTGGTAGCTTGAACGTTTATATGTCATTTTCAAGCTGTCAAGCATTTAGTATAAATAGGCTTGTCATTTGTCATTTGAAGGGACCAGACCAGAGCCTTGTAATCGATACCGAAGTGCTGCTGGTATATTTTCTGCATGTAATCAGTGTTAATTCAATATACACAAGGTTTAAAGTGATATTCAAGCTGTTTCTACCTTCGTTTCTTAGTTTCCGCCTCTGAAACGAATTAAATCTCTTCTGAACGACTCGTTTGGGTCACAAAACGATCCTACACAACTAATTAAGATGGTCAACTCGAGGTTATATTAAAAAGGTCTCATGAAGAGACATTAGACATGAAGGTTCAAGAAGGACCTCAGGTACCTGAAAGTAAAGAGATCTCATTAAATTGTATTATGTCTAAAAGTACATGGAGTCGAAATAAAATCGACGTCGTTATACTTTTGTCTATAATATAGGCCTTGAAATGATGAAGTGACGAGGATCAAGATTTAAGATCTGCCTATAAATGAAAACATATAAATGATTGGCCAAAATGGAAAGACACAAATAAGGCAGAGTTGAATTCTCTAATAACATGGAAAGTTTCTGGACCAACAGTCCATACAACTGAAGTTGTAAAATATGTTGGATACAAATGGGTCTTTTATGCGAATCATGTGAAAATTAAATAAAGTGATATAAGGCAAAATTGGTGGCACAAGTATTTTCGCAAAGACCTATGACTGATTATGAGGAGACGTATTCTCCGATTGTGGATGTATTGGCTTTCCAATATTTAATTAGTCTGGTAATATAAGGAGATAATTGATATGTTTCTTATGAAAGTTATGAATCACTGGATACTAAACGTTTACATGAAAGTCCCTCGAGGATTTAATCTATTAAAATCATGTAAAATAAGTTCTCGAGAACGATATGATCGTTGTATACAGATTCATATTTGAATACGTTGAATATAATTGGATATCTTGATGAGTATCCTAAAGCATTTAAGTGCTTATAAAGTTAAGTGGAAACATCTTATGGATGTAATTCTTGTGCACCAATAAACATACATAGAAAACCTGTACTTGGTGATTATGGTATCTCAATGTACAGTGTATAAGCATGGTACAATATGTATTATACAAATGAAGTAAGTATTCAAGGCATCTTTTGCATATGATATAGAGAATGATGGATTATATTCATATATTTTGCTAGTTATACATTACCATCTGTATAATATTACTCGTGTACAAAGAAGAGATAATATAATCGGATGTAATAAATTAACATCTAAGGTATGAAAGATAAATTTTTTTTATATTACTAACCTACCAAAACAAGTTTTATTAGCTTTGTAAATGCAGGGAATGTAACAACATATAGTTGTGGATCATATGGTATTTGTTTACATAAAGCACCAGGAATCTCATATAAAGACCATATAACATTGATCAACACAAAGGACTATACACATCAAGGAATGAAGTGGCAAAATATTAACTAAAAGATCTACGCAGAAGGCTTAAACGATACATAATGAAATCAGGGGGAGTATTACAAGTTGCACTCTTATATACCACCAAGATTTTTTGTATATACTCGAGACTTTATTAAAGACAATCAAGTCGAGATGATATATGTCCAATCCAGCAACAATTCAACCGATCTTTTCACAAAAGCATTACCTACAGCAACTCTCAGGAAACACGTTCATGACATTGGCATGCGTCACGTACGGAGAATGTGATGCCTTACAAATTGCAACTTGATGGGGAGCTATAGACTGCACTCTTTTTCCCTTAGCTAAGGTTTTTTTTCCCACTGGGTTTTTCTTTAGCAATGTTTTTAATGAGGCAGTACTTAATTACCCCAAAGTTTGCAAAGTGTCATCCAAGGGGGAGTGTTATGAATCATTGAGTATGGTGGATGACAACTAGCGCACAGTAAAGGAAATAATTCATTCGAATTATTGACACAGTAACTTCAATAATTCATTCGAATTATTGACGCACAGTACAACATAGTTTATTTCTTCTGTCTATATAAACTCATGTAATATTATAGTTTTGGTGTACCAAGAAATATATATAAGAAATCCTCTGAAAATTCTCTCTACTTATCTTCTATATTATTCAGCTTTTAGGCTAGTTTTATAACAGTAATACCACTTATGATTGAGTGTTTAGCTTTCTTATTAAGAGTAGTTTTCTCATAATCCAACTTTTCTCTCTCTCCCTCTCTCTCTCTCTCTCGATATATATATATATATATATATAGGGTAAGGTTCATGCGAGAACCGCGAGAACCAATGTGAACACAAAATAAAATCTAAAAAAATCAAAAAAGCACTCAAATTTTTTTTTTAATATTTTTCTTGAAAAAAACGCTATATTTCGTTACCATAAAAAAAACCTTTTTTTTCGAGTAACAGTTATCCGTGCATGTATCATTACTTCGACAAATTCGGTAATACGTTATCAGGAATAGACAATTGCACTTTAATTTACAATATCATTCGTAATACACTACTTTTTACATTACCAATATTCAAAATGCACATGTGCATCATTAGGTATAACCATGATATAACGTGTTTTGGTACAAAAAGTTTGTGATGTTGAATGGAGAAGTAGGCCCATATACATGTTTTTTGCTTAGTTATATCTAGTGGTTGATAGTTTGGTTATAGTTGTCAATTTATGATGTAATATGTTGATTGTATGGTATAAATGGTGTTTACATACATGTAATAAAGTGAAAATATTGGTAATGGCATTGTATTATGGATGGTAGGAGGTAATGGTATTGTATTATGGATGGTAGGAGGTAATGGTAGTGTATTATGGATGGTATGATAGGTGAAAGGGAAAGTGTATTCAAAGTAGTATACCAAAACACCTTATTTCATGTTGATACATATAGATGCACATATGCATTTATAATAGTGGTAATGTAAAAATTATTGTATTACACATGGTAGTGTAAATGAAAATGCAATTGTCTAATAGTTGTAATGAATTACGGAATTTGTCAAAGAAATGACAAAAATGCACATGTGCATGTTTGTGTATTATGGATGGAATGATAGATGAAAGAGAAAGTAATGTACCAAAACACCTTATTTCATGTTGATACATATAGATGCACATGTGCATTTCTAATGTTGTTACCGTAAAAAGTAGTGTACTACACGTGGTAGTGTAAATGAAAGTGCAATTGTCTAATATTTGTAATGAATTACGGAATTTGTCAAAAAAATGATACAAATAAACATGTGCATGGATAACTGTGAAACGGATTTTTTTTTTTGAAATTTTTTTTATTGTAAACAAAATATAGCGATTTTTACAAAAAAAAAAGGTAAAAAAAAAAAATTGGGGTGTTTTTTAGATTTTTTTAGGTATTACTGTTTGTGTTTACACTGGTTCTCGTGGTTCTCGCAATAAAGGGTGGTTCCTAACGGATCTTTGTCCTATATATATATATATATATATATATATATATATATATATATATATATATAGTGGAGGGTTCAAATGAGAAGAATTTTTTGTAAGAAGAATAAAGAAGAAGTTTCAACCAATAAGAATGCTTCATTTTACTTCATTTAATATTTGTATTTAATTTTAATATAAGGGTATATTGGTAAACTTACATAAATTATTAATTTGTATTTTTCCCCTTTAATAACTAGCTAAATTAAATTTGTAACTCCTTTTCAAAATATATATGTTTCCAAATTAAAAAAAACAACTTAATTTAAACTGTAGAATAAATTACTAGTAGTGTAGGATATACGAGTAGTGTAGGATATATTTCGAGGTGTGTATGATAAATTTCGACGGTGTAGGATAAAATTCTATAATGTGTAGGGTATATGTACAAAATTTTTGATATGTATAGGTTTTGTGGATTATATGTAGAATAATTAATGATTAATTGATTAATTAATTAAAGAGACATAAATTAATGATATGAGTTATAAATGAAATAGCATTTTACTTATATGCCATTTCTTCTTTTTCTTCTCACATTAAATTTCTTCTCAAATGAACCTTCCCCTATATATATATATATATATATAGAGGCCGGTTAACGTACAAATGCACTTATCGTACATTACGTACGCTACAATCTCAGCCGTCAGATCATCTTCCCGCATTGAAAATCGCATGTGATATTGAATTACCACATGCGAAATTGTTACCAACATTATCACATGCGAAATTGAATTACCACATGCGAAATTGTTACAAAAAAAAAACAACCTGCTATTTCATCAAAATTATCACATGCGAAATTGAATTACCACATGCGAAATTGTTACAAAAAAACAACCTTCTATTTCATCAAAATTATCACATGCGAAATTGAATTACCACATGCGAAATTGTTACAAAAAAACAACCTTCTATTTCATCAAAATTATCACATGCGAAATTGAATTACCACATGCGAAATTGTTACAAAAAAACACCTGCTATTTCATCAAAATTATCACATGCGACATTATTACAAAAAAAAACAACATGCGATTTTCATTGCGGGAAGATGATCTGACGGCTGAGATTGGCGCGTATGTAATGTACGATAAGGGCATTTGTACAGTACTCTTTACCTATATATATATATATATATATATATATATATATATATATATATATATATATATATATGGGAGGGTTATCTTGAGAATGCTAAATATTGCGAGAACCGTGAGAACAAATGAAAAAACCTATTTTTTTTAATACAAACCTCATTGTAATTAAAATACAACATCAAATAATTCATTTCTCCTCTCAAAATCACTGTTACTAGATTTTTTACGCATGTGTAAATGTAACAAATTTACACATGTGTAAATAACAAACTTACACATGTGTAAATTTTCTTTATTTACGAATTCACATAGATTTAAACGTGTAAATTTAATTTCTAACATTGTATTCGAACAATAATAATAAGTGTAAAAATAAATTTTGAATTTGAATTGTTTTTGACCAAGTTCTTGTGGTTTTTTTATTTGTTCTCACGGTTCTCGATATTTAGCGTTCTCATTTAAACCTTCACCTATATATATAGGGAATTGTTAAAATGAGAACCACCTTGAGTTGCGAGAACCATGAGAACTATTTGATCCGGCGCGATTTGGGCGTAAAATTTTTTTACACAAACGTAGATGAAAAAAATATAAACACATCTGTAAAAAAAATTAAAAAAAATTGCCGAGTCGGTAGTTTTGACTAACGCAAGATTTTTTTTTTTACGACAGACGTAAATTTTGGAAGAAGATAAATATTTTTTTTACCTCTCATGTAAACGTGAGTGTGCGATTTTTTTTTCAATTTTTCTTATTTTGCTGAAACAAGTGATTATTTTTACGACTTTTGTGAAAAAAATTCAGAAAAACCTTTTGGATGGCCTAGTGTTCTCGCGGTTCTCGCAACTCATGGTGGTTCTCATTTGAACCAGAGCCTATATATATATATGTATATATATATATATATATATGTATACTAGTCACTTACCCGCGCGATGCAGCGAGAATGGCGATTTATAATAGGATATTCGTTTACCGTTAGTTTATCCGTCGTCTCGTGATATGTTGTATAGTACTTAAGTTAGTTTTATTATTCGTGATATGATGACACTGGTATTTTTCTGTTAGTTTATCGATTCTTTGGTGATATACTTGGATAAATTTTTGTAGCTATAGATTCGGCGTGATCTTCTACAAGAAGAGTACAAAACAAGGAAGTAGATATAATTAAAAACAAGAAGAGTTCAAAACAGTCAAGTAGCTGGACAAAACAATAAAAACAAAATGCGGGGAGTCTCTTGTATCTCTTCCTGTTTTACCAATACATCCGTTCGCTTATGACTT